>CM074722.1:400129450-400301950 GCA_037306005.1 Rhinophrynus dorsalis
CAGGCACAGATATTTACAGGCAGCTTAACCCCTTGATGATCAGAGAGGTGTGCAATGCATTAACAACTCACTGGTCCTCATTGGGTTAATGTCAATACTGGTACCTGGCCGCTTTATTTCTTTCTATGGCAGAGGATTATAGGCATCCTAGCTGGAGGATCAGTGACCTAAGACCGGATCTGCTGTTTGTTATAAAATATTGAAGCAACCAAATGAACAATTAAGCTCATCCTTGCCTAAACATTATGTGACTATCTCATACTTTCCTCAACAAGGTGCTATGTATGAAATATTTACCAAAACCCTGACTGAATAAACCAACCCCTGTCTTACACCTACAAATGGTTAATTGAAATGTTTTCTATTTGTTTTAACTTTACATATAAGCCATATATAATAAGAATGTATGTGCATTATGTTGACCTCTGCATTCCTCTCTGGCATTCCTCTCTGGTAGCAAGAGAGACTACAACTGAGAACTCTGCATATTGTAGTTTTGGTATGAGAGATCTTCAGTTTGGTTGCTGTTATATAGAACTGGCTTAACCTTTCAAGGAAAAGATGTATGTAATGCATTGCTGTGCAGTATATTTATTGCACAGCCCTCCTTTTCTTAGAGTTAACATTTTTGAACACCGTGATTATCATTCGGTTCCTTCACCTGGGGCTGTAGAAGCCTGATGCTTGTTGGCAACTAAAGCCGGTCTCTGCCCCTGCATGCTTGCTGCAGCAGCTTGATATATAGCCAGTCAATGTTGTTATAAAATAGTTATGATTCTCAATCCATATGTGCTGGTGTGTGAATGTATTGCAAATAAAAGCATTGCTCTGCATTGCTCTCTGGCACTCAAAGGGTTGTATTCTGCCAGCATTTCTGCATTAAGTGACAGAGATGTGCATGAGACGGATAGTGACATAGACTACAACTGACTACTCTGCATTGTAGTTTTGGGATAAGAGATGTATATAATGCATTGCTATGCAATACATATATTGTACACCCCTTATGAAGGATATTAATAAACATGAACTTAGTGAAGGGAGAGTGCTCCCTCCTAGGAAGAGCTAGGGAGGGAGGAGATTTTCAAAACAAGGGACGTCCTGCAGAGCTGTGCCACAGCAAGACAAACTGGGTAATGTTTGAAAGCCAATATGTAGTAAATTATTGTGATTTTAAACAAATTAAGTTAACAACCTATTGACAAGAGTTGCATCCAGTCACAGTGTCTTGGAGGTGAAAGTTCCACTCTAAAGCCCACTGTGGTAAAGCAAAAACATGGATAAATATCCATTACTTTTATATTTTTTCCAATGTGAAACAAGAACCATGGGGTATAGTATCCTCTGGCCAGGAGGGCAGGGCACTTGCCTTTAAAATGCTCTCTGGAGGTGGAAGCTCCTCCCTATTTACTTTACCGCCACGAGACATGCTTCTTTTTAAGTTACCTAATTGGAGGTTCAAGGGTCCTACTTTGCCCATCTACAACAGTGCAGAAGTACATAAAGGTGCTGGGTTATTTGGACTCTGCTCTGGAGGCACAGGAGTTCGTGTAATCTGTTCTGTGTTATATGTCTGTCCAACCAGATGATATCAGACCTTCAGAGGTCCCATCTGTAGTTGGAATTGCTGCTGGAAATTCCATATTAGGTAGTAGAAAGGATGCCAGCCTTACAGCACCCAATTTTGTTTAACACTTTGAATGCCAGATGGGTATGGAACACATTGCAAAGCATATCAACAGGGTTGATATGGCAAGGCTGAACTTTATGGGCACATGATTCTCCCCCCCCCCCCCCCCTTCAGCCTCATGAACTATGCTATATTACTCTCCCTAATGATATTGGCTGCTTTTAGATAAGCTTGTTAAACTAAACTAGAGGGGATGACATCATCGTTGGAGGAATCGTTTTCTTAAATTTTGATTGTACACAATATTTTTCATGTGTACAACAGTTTCTATGGATTCGTTTGAAAAAAAAATAAATAAAAAAAACACCTGTACCACTGGAACCCCTCTGACAGTATGTCTAGAGTGACAAGATCTTGTAACAAGTTTCCTATGCATAATTTTCTTAAAACAGTGGTATTCACTGTGGTGCCATTGAACCTCAACTTAAGGTACATTGAAGAGATCTCCTTTTTTTTTTTTTTTTTTTTTTTTTTTTTTTTTTTTTTTAAACTCGTGTATGAAGTGTAGATTTAAATCATTGGCATTCATGTGACTCACAAAGGAGAGAAACAGTTCCTGTGTACCCATTCAAATAAAAAGCAGGCCATCAATGTATTATTGCACAAGTCAATATACTGCCAAAATGGATTAATATCACCAAAGACTTTGGATTCCTCAATTATCTCATAGAACGGTTTGCAAATGAGGGCTCAAACTTGGCTGTCATTGAGGCCCTCAGCTTTTTGTAAATAAAAATATATTGTCATACTTTTTATAGCTCCTTAATCTTAGTAGTAATGGGTTTAAATAAGTGGTGGTGAAAGATTGGAATCACCAAGAAATCTATATTTATTTTAAGATAACAATCCTAAAGACAATCCATCCTCCAAACAACTCATGTGAGTTAGAAAACAATTTTGTCAGTTCTTTAGTAAGCACCAGATAAGTCGTCATCTTTTAATTGTCTTAGAGACTCCTGATGGTACTGAACAGAATCTAAAACCACAATACTGCCCCCATTATTTGTATTTTTGATGACAACCTATCTGTCCTATACTATTTTCTTAAGGGCTGTTCTCTCAACTCTTGTTAAATTATTTGTGGAACTATAAAGTATCATTGATAGATACATTCCAAACCCTACTGAAGGAATTAATTATACTATACCCCCTGTTCCTTACTGGACAGAAATCTGAGTGGTGTTTTTCACCATTCTTCTCCACACATATTCTAATACTAGCACAGTTTTACCCGTTTAATATAACCTTTCTTCAAATGTATTTTCTCTTTTGTACACCATGGGAGTAAAGTGTGCGCGCGTGTGTGTGTGTGTGTGTGTATGTATATGTGTGTATATATATATATATATATATATATATATATATATATACAATGACACACACACACAAAATCAGGGCTCAAAATTTCCACTAGCCAATGGCGAGTGAAAATTTTGCATAGGATTGCAGTGGCGAGTAACTTTTCTGGTCTGGCTAGTAGCAAAGGACTTCAAATTGTAAGCCCTGTGTGTGTGTGTGTGTGTGTGTGTATATATATATATATATATATATATATATATATATATATATATATATGTATATATGTATATAAATGAGAGAGAGTTAAGATTGTAGCCGTATTAGTCCAGTGATGTAGGTGTAAAATAACAAACAAAATTAATATATTGTAATACAATTTTTATTGGACTAACGGAATTATGGATTGACAAGCTTTCGGGATAAACTCCCTTTCTCAAGTCTAAAGCATTTCTGAGCATAAGGACACAGAATTCACAGTTAATACATTGAATTCAAAGCTGTGTTGTTTGCTGGAGTTAACACAGTGGGATTGCTGATAAGACAGGGACCAAGAGAAAATCCACACTCTTCTTGTAGAGGGTTGTAAATACCCTGTGCAAGGCAGAGTGTGTGTGTGGGGGGGGGGGAGAAAGAGAAGAAAAATACAGGAGGTGGTATGGGAGGGGAGAGAGTTAAAAAAAAGATTGCACATATTAAGAATGCTACAATGCCAACAATCCAGTATGGGCATGCAGGCCTATATACAGATTGTGCCCATATAGGTAGATATATATATATATATATACATACATACATACATAGCTCAAAATTTCCACTCTCCACTAGCCAATGGCGAGTGAAAATTTAGCCCTGGCAAGTAGAAATTCAGCCCTGGTGGGTATGTTTTGGCTTGCAGTGGCGAGTAACTTTTCAGGTCTGGCTAGTAGCAAATTATAGTCCACCCTCATATATATATATATATATATATATATATATATATATATATATATATATATATATGTGTACATATATACATATACACGTCTGCATGTATAAGAATATGGGAAAGCATATGCCAGTACTTATACTTAATATGTTAATAATAATATGAAACCTGTCATTAGAATGTATGTTAACATGTGGATATATATGAAGAGTAAGATAATGATAGAGGGGTCATGTGAAACTGATAGTGGGATAGGAAACCCAAACCAACATTTAGTCCTCTATTCTTGCTGTTAAAAAATATAATCATTCTGGCTTCAAAAGTTTTTCTTTCTTGTGTATTTCTAAAGCTCCTTTTGAGCACTTTGATTTTTAGGTCCTTAATTGAGTGTTCAGGCTGTGTAAAATGGTGTCCCACAGGGGTGCAGTAGGATCCTTCTTTGTGATGTTTGATAGAGTGTCTGTGCTTGTTCATGCTGCCATTTAATTGCTGGGTGGTTTCCCCAGTGTAGCACCCTAGGTGACATTTGGTGCAATGCATCATATATACCACATTGCTAGATGTGCAGGAGTATGATCCTTTAATGCTGTAGGTTTTGTTGTGGGTGGCTTTATTGTCTGGGCATATATGCTGGCATAGTTTGCAGCAAAGTTTCTTGCATTGTCTGGTACCTTTTTCTGTATTCTTCTCATCAGTGTGTAGTTTCCTGCTGATTAGTTTTTGTTGAAGGTTTGGTGGCGGCCAAAATGGGTGATTCAGAGAAGATATTTTTCAGTGTGTCATCTTCAGCTAGCATTGGTTGTAGATCTTTAATTATTTTCCGTATTTCTTCAAGAGCTGGGTTGTAAATGACTACAAGTGGTACCCGTGTAGAGACTTTTTTCTTCCTGTACTGCAGCAGGTGCGTGCGTTGTGTTTTTAGAGCAGAGTGGATTTGTTTGGTAATAATCTTAGATTTGTAGCCTTTCTGTCTCATAGACTAGGAGAGTACATTTAGGTGTGAGTTACGGTCATTAGGGTCAGAGCAAATTCGATGGTACCTAGTTGCTTGACTGTAGATGATGCCCTGTATAGTATGGGAGTGGTGTAAGCTGGAGTTGTGAAGGTAGCTGCATCTTTCTGTGGGGTTTTTTGTAGAGTGAATTGTTGATTGTGCCAATGGTACATGCCACTGTTGTGTCCAGAAAGTTTACAGATTTTGTAGAGTATTCCATTTTTAGTTTGATTAAAGGGTGGAATTAATTAAAAGAATCATTGAATTGTATGAGTTTTTCCTCACTGTTGGTCCAGATGATGAAAATATCATTGATGTATCTGTAATACTTGTATGGTTTGGTATGTTGTATGTCTAAGAATCTCTGTTCTAGGTCATAGCAATTCCCATGGTTTGTAGGTAGACCTCATTATTGAAACTGAAATAATTATTTGTGAGGATGACAAGTATCAGTTCTGTGATAATTTGGGGGCTGTATTTTTGGTCGTCGGTGTAGGAGAGAAAATTTAAGCAAGCGTTGATGCCATCTTTATGTGGAATGTTGCTGTACAGAGATTCCACATCCATGGTTGCTAGGATGGTGTTGGCAGGGAGGTTGGTGATTTGGCTGAGTTTGTTGATGAAATCAGTGGTGTGTTTTATGAAGCTGTTGGTATTGGTGACAAGAGGTTTTAGGATATTTTCTACAAGTCCTGATATTTGTTCGGTAAGTGTTCCCATTCCTGTAATTATAGGTCTGCCAGGGTTATCTACCTTGTGGATTTTGGAAAGCATATATAAGTTGCCCATGCAGGCACTGGTTGGTGCCTGGCTTGCAAGCACACTTTTTAGACCATTCTAATGAAGCAATTCCTTGTAAATAACGTAATTGCGGCTCTGCTGCAGAGCTTCCGTGTCGACCGACATGGATCTCCTGCTGGCAGCTTTACAGCTGAAAGCAGGGCACATCAAACTTTAAATGTCTGTATCTCTCAAACGATAGTGGTTTGAGAGATACGTTTTTTTGCATTTAGCTCAACTTTTGCAGCACTACAAAATACACAATCATTTTTTCTGGACATTACTAACCCTTTAAAATGTTCAGGTGCTTAACCCTTTGCATGCCAGAAGGGTGACCACATGGGAGAGGTTGGATGGTGTCTTACTTGCAATATCCTTTCCAGGCAGAGGGCTAAATAAGCAAAAGACTAGGTGGCATTGGCACCCACCCTTATCCCCAGCACAAAACTGTAAATCTGGCAAATGCAGAAAGCATGATGATGTGGTGTATTGGCAGTATATATGATGGTGAAGAGCTCTTGGTGCATATGATGAGATTGAATTGGTGCAAATATGACACAATGTTTCCAGCCTGGACTATTCTCTTTCCTATCACTTACTATGGAGAGCTGTAGTCCGTGAGTTACTAAAAAAATTGCATTTTAGACACTAGTTAGAGCTGTTGCAAGGTTTGGTTAAAATAACGAATAACTTTGTATTGAAAATCTCCCTGTATTGTAAGTGCCATTGTTTTAATCAACAGAAAAACCCTGTAACAGCATAAGTTTAAAAAATAAACAAATAATCTGCTCCTTTAAATAGAGTTTAACTGCTTTAGTGCTAGAGAGGTCTTGAGTTTCTTGTGAAGCAATGTATTGGGCACTTTCCTGGAATTCAAGGAGTTAAAATCCCCATCTAAATCAAGTGGGAGTTCTTATTTCTTCTCTATTATGCAGTTTGTTTCGTCCAGCATTCCACTACACTTCTTTTGAACATAAAGTATCTTAGTACTGATTGCAAGAATTGTCAATAGAAAACCATCTAACTTTAAGCCATTAACATTTAACATAAGTAAAGTAAGGAAGTAACTTATTACCTAAACCTTCACTATATGATGACCACTTTCTTTCATACGAGTTGAAAGAACAAAAAAGGAAATAAATGTGGTGCTGTCCAAAGGGAAGCTAAGACATGATAGTATATATGATAAAATGGATTTGTCCCATTTTAAAGGTACACTAGCCTCTTAAAAAAAAAAAAATGGATATTTTGAAAGCACTTCCAGAATCATCTGAGTTTTTAGCCACTGATATTTAGAAAATTAGGTTTCAGTTTAGCTTTATACAAAATTCAATGTAAGGCATGCCTCTTCCTGTCTTTCCCCATTCACACTGCTTAGAAATAGTGTCCCTCTCCCCTAGCACCAAAACGGCTACATTTCGTTGAGTGAGGGAGGTAATATAGAGCCAAGACAAGAAGTCCCAGCATATCTATAACAAGCTAAGGTGTTTTCACAATGATACTAACATGAGTAAAACAGCCTTCCCTCTTTTGATCTCTTTACTAGTGCCACACCATCACAAAAATACAGTTCCAGGGGGAACCGTGGTGAGGTGGTTACATCCTATGGAGAAGTCCAGGGGACGGCATGGAGTGGTGGAAGTGGAAGAAACACCAGGGTTGGACTACTAACTTCTCAGGATGAATCACTAACAAAAATGTACAAGTTCATGTTCCAGAAGCTGAACGACATTAGAGAAGGTGAGTTTTATTTGGCAACATGGAATATAGGGCAACAGTATTTCAAAGAGCATGCCAAGCCTCCAGAGAGGTAGGAACAAGCTTGTGTATATAAAACCAGTAGTATTTATTGGTATGCGTTAATAACATTGCATACAAGGTTAACCCTTTGAGTGCCAGAGGGATACATAATGTATTGCAATGCGTTGGGTACCTCTCTGGCATTCAAAGGGTTAAAAGCATGCTCCTTACACATTTTGTGCTTTCAAAGCCCTTGATCACAGACCTGTGAAACTAATCGGGAGCTTTTCTTTAAAGGTTTGCCCCAGAATGAATCCACTTTTAACATAAGGTCTAATGTCTGCATTCCTATTTTACCTGTACCTTGATCTTCCCAGGACTGGATGATGGCATCACCGCCAGGCTTGTTGTGTTGTGAATCAGGGCTTCAAAACAATGTGATAGATCACTTAACATGCAGTTGCCAATATTATCCTTGACCAAGTCTAAGAGCCTTCTGTTCAAAAAGAAATCTAGTTCAAAAACCATCTGTGCCATAGGGTAAAAATATAAATTCCCAAGGATTTTTCTCTGTCGTCCAATACAGGTTACTGATAACTTTGGGTAGGCAATCAGCCCCTTTAAGTAGGCAGGAACAATTCTGAGAAGTGACTGCTTGGTGAAGCCTACCTCCTCTCCTTATCTTGCAGCTAGCCAATCCCCATCCACTAAGATTTGTTCCTTGGTCAAGACACAAGGCAAGAGAACAGTTCTCCTATAGTTTTAGCTTCTTTATTCTTTTTCTCTTAGATGTGGGATACCACGATTAGGCGGATTACCATCACTGACAATTCCCATCACCAAATGTCGATAGCTCCCTTTACCAGGTGCTTTTGTGGACCTAAGCCCCTGGGGGGGGGGGGGGGGGAGTCTTGGCTGCAAGGTCTTTCCCCAGGAGTTGCCCACTGAGGCGGCTTCTTGATATATGGTAATCTGAAAACAGAAGGCCTAGCTAGAAAGGTGAGCAACCCTTTGAGTGCTGTGGTCCACATGTCCCCCATGCTTCCCCTCCGCACAGGGGTCTCTTTGGAGTTCCTATTACATACTCGTGCACTCATTAGGTTTATCTGTATGTCTGTTGGGTGTTTGGAGCAAGTTTCTGTGATAACTTAACCCTTTGGCTGCTGGCTGGCATACTTTGCAGGGTTGTGAGCACTTTCCCTACTGGGATTAGAGTTTATTGGGTCTGCTGACTCGTTTTAGTGGGCTTTTGAGTGTTTTTACATTTTGTAATAACTTTGCAAAATTTATGTTCTGCTTTTACCGCATAGATGCCATTGCTCCATTCATTCCTACGGGACTTTACAGATCTCTGCAACTGCTCCACATAGCGAGGTCAGAAGTGGCTCATGTTGTTGGTCTGCCCTTGCTCTGTCTTCCGGTCAATGTTCTGGGCTTGTTGGGGTGTGTGTGGGGGGGGCGGCTCAGGGGGCTTCGGGAACTGTTGGGGTATTTTTTTCGAGAAACTACAATTCCCATGAGCGCTTGCTTCGCACGCTCATTTCTGATTGGCTCCCGCCATGGCAGCCATTTTGTGCCTTCTCTGAACGAGTATCCTACACAGGGCTTGGGCTCGGGCTCTCCTTCTCTCCTCAGCAGTTTAAGCCTTTGCCTGCCAGATAAGTCTATTTTAGCATTTCTGGGTGAATAATTTATCATATACACTTTTTTTTTTTTTTTTTTTTTTTTTTGGGGTGTTTGATACTTTGACCGTTTCACTCTATGAGCATGTCTATTCCATTAGACCATGGGGCTAAACCTAAGACTAAGGACACTGGGGCATCTGTGTTCCTCATTGCTCCTCATGTCACTCAGGGTTACCTAGAGAATACTCAGGTCATATTTGCCCAGCATGCTCTGCTGACCCTGAGTCCCCTGCAGGGACCTCCAGCCATGCACTAGAGCCAGTTTGGATGCAAGAGTTTAAGGCTACTACCAGGGACCTCTGGTCTACCTTACAACTCCTTCCATCCACTTTCCAGGGGGTCTTCCACTCATGGCAGACCCCCCCCCACTCCTATCAGGTCTTCCCTGCCTAAACTGCCGGATGTACCTGATGTGTCTGATTCCTCTGAGGAGGAATTAATGGTGGATTCTGATGATGAAGACTGTTCTGCTGTCCCTTCCTCTCAGTTTTTTGGGAACCCCTTTGAGGCTGATCCTGTTCCCTCAGCCTGATCAGGGCTGTGTTGAACACCCTGAACATTCCCTTGGTACAGGAGGTTTCCTCTGATCCCTCTGAAGTTTTTCAGGACCCTGTCTGGCCCCATTCTTGTTTGTTTTCCACCTAACCCCACCCTTGACCCTTTGGTGTCTGAGGAGTGGAAGTTTCCAGACAGGAAACAGTCTGTCTCTAGGAAATTTGCTAAGCTTTATCTGTTCTCTGAAGCGGCCCTAGCTCAGTGGGCTCATCCTCCAAAAGTGGACTCCCCAGTTTCCAGTCCACTTCCTTCCTGTAGCTAATGCATCTTCTCTGAAAGACTGGACTGACAAAAAGCTTGAGGCCTCTCTCAAGGCCATTTTTAGCTACGTCTGGTTCTGCCCTGCGCCCCGCGTTTGCTGCGGCGTGGGAGAATAGGGCTGTGGCTCTTTGGACTGAACAGCTCACCTTAGCTGTCCGTCAGGGTGCTCCTACTGCTGACATGTTGCAACTTCTCGCCAAGATCTCTGAGGCCCAGCATTATGTTTCTGCTACCCTGTTTGACGCCTATCGTATAGTGGCTAGGGTATCCACCATGTCTGTGGTAGCCAGACGTGCTCTTTGGCTCAAGATCTGGTCTGCTGACACTGCCTCCAAGAGTGCTATACTGTCTTTGCCCTTTCAGGGAACCTCACTGTTTGGACCTGATCTCAAGGATCTGATCAGTGAAGCCACTGGGGGGAAAGAGTACTCACCTGCCAGCGGTCCATAGGAAGAAGACTCCTGTCAAGCGGAATCAGTTTTTTTTGTCCCTTCCAGGCTGAATAGCATCTGGTGACCGAGGAGGTGCCTCATGCTCCTTGCACCTCATCCAAGCCTAAGCCGCAAAGGAGGCCCAAGTCCTCTGCTAAGCCCAAGGCTTCCAAACCTCCTCCTGCATGACTCGCCAAATCCGGGTCCCTACACGCAGGTGGGGTGGCCTCTTATGCCACTACCTCTCGGCTTGGGAAGCCTCTGTGGCGGACCCGTGGGTTTTGCAGGTGGTGGCTGTGGGTTACAGGATTCCCTTCACCTCCCTCCTGGACCGTCTCTTCTCGCTGTCCTCTGGGAGCAGAAAAGCGCTGCCTTTTCGAGGGAGCCATTCAGGCCCTTCTGGAGAAGGCGGTCTTAGAACCAGTTCCTTCTCAGGAAAGGGGGTTCGAATTCTACTCCAACCTCTTTGTGGTTTCCAAGAAGGATGGCGGCTGTCGTCCCATTTTGGATTTGAAGGATCTCAGCTCCTTTGTGGTCAGGTCCCAGTATCGCCAGGAGTCACTACGCACAGTGATCGCTGCCATGTCCCCTGGGGAATTTCTGGTTTCTCTGGATCTTCAGGATGCATACCTGCACATTACCATTCATCTAGAGAGTTGGCAATATCTCCACTTTGCCTGCGACTGAGGACATTTCCATTTTTTTGCCCTCCCCTTTGGCCTAACCACGGCTCTTCAAGTCTTCCCCAGAGTCCTGGGAGCCTTGATTTCCGTCCTCCATTGGGACGGCATAAGAGTTACATGGATGACCTCCTTCTGAAGGCATCTTCTCCAGAACTCCTTCATCAGCAGGTGCAGGACTGCATTCATGCTCTGTCCCGTCACGGGTGGATCATCAATCTGGATAAGTTGGACCTTGTTCTTTCCCAGAGGATGGTTTTTCTGGGCATCCTCTTCGACACGCAGAGAGGGATGGTGTTTCTCACGGACGAAGTGGTTAATCAGATAGCACTGAAGGCCCAGGCTGTCCTGAATCAGGATCCGTTCCGGCCAAGAAGTTGTCATCCCTGGTGGGGAAGTTAATTTCCACCACAGAAGCGGTTTAGTTTGCCATGGCTCATACCAGGGAACTCCAGCGGTTCCCTCATCCTGGCATGCAGGGGTCGACCGGATCTCCTGGAGAGTTCCCTATCTCTTCCTCTTCATGTGGAGCTGAGCCTCTTGTGGTGGCTCAACCTGGATAATCTGCTGAAAGGCAGGCCCTTCATGGTGCCATTCTGGACAACAGTGATGACGGATGCCAGCCTCTCTGGCTGGGGAGCGGTCCTGGGGCACTTGAATGCTCAGGGCTGGTTGTCCCAGGAGGAATCGCTCCTTCTCATCAATGTCTTGGAGCTTCGGGCGATATTTCATGCCTTGTGCTACTGGAAGCACCAACCGGAGGATTGCCCAGTCAGAGTCCAGTCGGACAACACCACAGCTGTAGCCTACATTAACAAGTAAGGAGGCACAAGAAGTCTCACAGATTGGTTAGAGGTCAAGGCTATTTTGTCTTGGGCAGAGGAGCATGTCTCTGCCATTTCCGCAGTTCATATTCCTGGCGTAGACAACGTTCTGGCAGACTTCCTCAGTCGACGCACAGTGGATAGTGGAGAGTGGGAACTGCATCAAGAGGTATTCGACCTCATTGTCCAGCTGTGGGGTCTTCCGTGCATTGACCTGATGGCGACAAGACACAACAGGAAGGTCCCAACGTTCTGCTTTCGCTGGACAGACCCCCTGGCTCTAGCAGTGGATGCCTTGTCATTCCTGTGGATTTTTCCTCTGGCATACCTTTTTCCTCCCATTCCTCTGTTGCACAGGAGGATAAGGAAACTGAGACTGGAACTCTGCCCAGTCATTCTGATTGCTCCATACTAGCCTCGACAGGCTTGTTTTCCCAAGATTCTGGATCTCTCAGTGGCGGAACCTCTTCGGCTCCCCTCCCGTCTGGATCTTCTTCTACAGGGTTACCTGTGGAAGGAGGATGTTCATAATCTGGCTTTGACAGCATGGAGGTTGAACCCTCAATTTTGAAGAAGGGTTTTTCTTCTGGTGTGGTGGCTACTATGCTTAGTGCATGTAAGGCTGTTTCCTCGAAGGCCTACCATCGAGTTTGTTCTAACTTTCTCTCTTGGTGTGCTGATAGGGACCTCTCTGGATTTTGATCTTCCTACGGTCCTTTCCTTCCTCCAGGATGGTGTGAATAAGGTTCTCCATTTGAGTTCTCTTAAGGTGCAGACTTCTGCTGTCTCTGGTTTCTTTCAGAAGCGCCTTGCTATTCTTCCTGATGTCAAGGTTTTCTTCCAAGGTGTTGCTCATACCCGTCCTGTGCTTAAGACTCCTGCTCCTCAGTGGGACCTTAACTTGGTTTTAGGCGTCCTTCAGCACCCTCCCTTTCAGTCCTTGGCCACTATTCCTCTGTCTGCTGATGTGGAAGATAGCTTTTCTCCTGGCGATCGTGTCTGTTCGCAGTGTTGCAGAGCTGCATGCCTTATCTTGTAGGCCACCCTTTTTGGTGTTTCACAAGGACAAGGCAGTGCTTCGCACTTCGCAGGAGTTTGTCCCGAAGGTGGTGTCTGAGTTCCACATTAATCAGGAGATTGTGGTTCCTTCCTTCTGCCTTAACCCTACTTCTGACAAGGAGAAGGATCTTCACCTGTTGGATGTTGTGCTTTGTCTCAAGTTCTGTGTGCATCGCGCTGAGCTCTTGTGGCAGTCTGACACTTTTTCTCATTCCTGAGGGTCCCAGGGCAGTGAAGCCTGCTTCCAAGGTAACCATTACTTCTTGGATCAAGTGCACTGTTAGTAAGGCTTACGGAGGGTCACGGCTCATTCTACGAGATCTGTTGGGGCTTCTTTTGCCTACAGAAATCAGGCCTCAGCTGATCAGTTGTGCAGGGCGGCCGCTTGGCCGTCTGTGCATACCTTTTCAAAACACTATTGTGTGGATGTGCTGGCATCGTCTGATGCCAGTTTTGGGAGGAAGATCCTGGAGGCAGCCTTGCCTATCTAGGATCTCCTTCGTCTCTTCGGTACTCTTTCACTTTTGAGCCCTGTTGGCTCTAGTTTAGTGTGCTGTGTAACCGTTCCTGGGGTCTGTTTTTACCCCTGTTCGGTGTCCGTTGACACTTTGCGGTTATTGTTGAGCTATTCATAATCTGTTGGTTCATTGGTGCTCTGGTGACTTTGGGGGCCTGCGACTAGTCCTTGCCTTTCTGCCCGCCCTGGGACGACGGAGAAAAGAGTATTTTAGTCTTACCTGTTAAATCCTTTTCTTCCTTAGTGTGCAGCTGGCTTCCTCCAAACTTAGCCACTTTCTTTGAACATAAGACCCATATACAAAAGACTGAGTTGCACGATAAACAGAGGTTCTCAGGCAAAGTTTCCTCCAAAACACACACTATTAGCAACACCTGCTAGATGGATACATTGTACATATTGGGCTATAGAAAACTGGAGCATACTAACTGCTCCATAGGGGACAAATAAAAATTCCCCAAATTAAAAACCCTTTTTATATCCAAGGGAATGTTTATACACTATAGTGCATTAGTTTTTCCCAGAATTGCACTACTTTATTATTATAAGTATGATCCCTCTAATTTGTTTTTTATTGTCTCGGTAAACTTCAGTTCTACTTATGCATGTTGTTCAATAAAATTAAAATAAATAGATTAATAAAATTTACTTGTCCAGTTCATTATAAATGTGCATTTGAAAAATAGATATCAGTCCTGAGAAGCAGCGTTAAGCTCTTTTCACTGTCGTCCAATACAGGTCACTGGTACTCTGGAAGGGAGGCGTAAGTCCCCTTTAATAGGCAGGAACAACTATGCAAATGATTTGCAAGGGGCGGAGCCTCCCCTCTTACTTAAGCCACCTTCTGGCCAGAGCCACTTTAGATTGATTTGTTCCTGGTGTGCTTGCACACCAGGTAGAGAACATCTATGCATCTTAGTATTTTATTATTTTTTTATTCAAATATGGAATACCACCATTAGGAGGGTGACCATGGCTGTGAATTGCCCTCTTTAAAGTGGCTGGTGCAGCTTCCAGGGATTTTCTGTGGACCTTATGCCCTGATGAGGGGACAGCTTGTGTTAAGCAGCTCCCCTATTGGGGAATTTACCTCTGGTTCTTTCCCTCCTTATCATGGTCACCTGAAGACAGAAGTCCAGCAAGGAAGGTGAGTCACCCATTGAGTGCTGAAGGTCCACTTGTCCCCACAGTGTCCCTTTGATGGGCTTGTATTTGGGAGTTTTAATACACTCCAGCACTCATAGGGTGTTTCTATTGCATTATTACTGTTTTATGCAATTTATGTGGTATTCTCTGGGTTTTGGAGCTTTGAGTATTCATTTATTTCTGTTTCTCATGTGTTTCATGCTTGTTTGGGCACTTTTTAATGTTTTACTAAACTTTAATAAAAATGGTGTTCCGCGCCTTTAAGCGCGGCTTTTTCCCGCTCAGACGCAAGGGCTCCTTTACTCTCTATGAGAATTCACAGTGTGGGACATATCTCTGGAACCGCTTGTCACAGCAACTTCAGAGAGGGCTCATTTTAATGCTAGGCTCCTGCTCTATCATCCGGAATGTGTTTTATTTATGTGGGGTGTTCAGGGGGGCTTCGGGCACTGTTTGGGGTACTTGTAAGGAAAAACTACATTTCCCATGAGCGCTTGGTTCGCGCTCGCTTCTGATTGGCTGTCATGACGGCCGCCATTTTGTGGTACTTTTCCTAGACGAGTACACTACGCAGGGACCGAGCCTTCTCTCTCCTCAACAGATTAACCCTTCGCTGGCCAGATAAGTCCGTTTTTAGAACATTTCTGGGGTGAAACTTTAATCTTTTACATTTTTTCTGGGTGATAGTGTTATTAGTGGGGTATATTGACGCTGTGAGCATGTCTACTTCACTGGAGCTAGGGGCTAGACCCAAGTCTAAGGAGGATGGGGGGTCTGCTACCCCCATGGCGTTTTGCTCCTCTTGCCACATTGGGCTGGATGGCGATAATGTGGGGGATCTATGCCCTAATTGTACTGGTCAAGATAGCAACCCTGGGCTTCCCAGCCACGCTATTGAGCCATCTTGGGTGAGGGAGTTTAAAGCTGCCACTAGGGATCTTAGATCCACGCTTCAACTCTTTCCCTCTCAGATACAGGGGGCTCTCCAGGTCTGGCAGACCCCCTCTACTATCAGGACCTCCCTGCCTAAGCCACAGGGAGCTCCTGATATCACTGATTCTTCTGAAGAAGAACTCTTACAGGATTCTGATGCTGAGGAACGTACTGTTATTGAATCTAACAGGTCCATTGGGGACCCCTATGAGTGTGACCCTGAAGTTTCGGCTGAGGGTCTGATCAGAGCGGTTCTGAATACGCTCAACCTTCCTCTGACTCAGGAATCCACTTATGATCCTACTGATGTTTTTCAGAAAAAGCCATCTAAACCAGTTGTTTGTTTTCCAACTAACCCTACTCTTGCCCGTCTGGTCTCTGAGGCATGGAAGAATCCTGATAGGTCTTCCTCTGTCTCCAAAAAGTTTGCTAAACTTTACCCTTTTCCTGAGACGGAGCTGGCAAAATGGGTTCATCCTCCCAAAGTGGATGCTCCTGTGTCTAGACTATCCAAATCTACCGCTTGGCTGTCTCAGATGCCTCTGCCTTGCAGGACTGGACGGATAAGAAACTAGAGCTCTCTCTTAAGTCTATTTTTGCCTCCATTGGCACAGCCATGCGCCCCACTTTTGCTGTGGCATGGGTTAATTGAGCTATTGCGGCCTGGACTGAACGACTGACTGAAGCAGTTCGCCAGGATGCGCCGGTATCTGAACAGTTGCAGCTTCTTGCTAATATCACTGAAGCTCAGAACTATGTTGCTGACGCTGCTTTTGATGCTGTGCGCATGATGGCGAGGGCCTCCACTTCTTCTGTGGTGGCTAGACGCGCTCTTTGGCTGAAAATTTGGTCTGCTGATACAGCCTCTAAGAAAGCCTTGCTTTCCTTGCCCTTTCAGGGGAATTTGCTTTTTGGGTCTGAACTCAAAGAAATGATCAGTGAGGCTACTGGTGGTAAAAGTACTCTTCTACCCTCAGTCTTTAAGAAAAAATTTCCAGCCAAACGCAATCGGTCCTTTCGTTCCTTTCAGACTGAGACACGCTCCTCGGCCCAAGCGGGTCCTCCCACTACGCGCTCCTCCTCCACGCCCAAACAGTCCTGGAAGCCCAAAGTTGCCTCCAAGGCCAAGACCTCCAAGACTGCTTCGGCATGACTCGCCGAACCCGGGTCCGCATCCGGCTGTAGGCGGCCGTCTCCGCATCTTTCGCCGGACTTGGGAGGAGTCAGTGGCGGACCCATGGGTTCTTCAGGTGGTGTCTAGAGGGATACAGGATCCCTTTCTCTTCCCTTCCTCCTTTTCGGTTCCATTTTACTCGTCCTTCTCAGGAACCCACAAAAAGGCGTCTGTTCGACGACGCTATTCAGGATCTCTTGGACAAAGAGGTCCTGGAGGCGGTTCCTCAAGGGGACACAGGTTCAGGATTTTATTCCAACCTGTTTGTGGTAGCCAAAAAGGACGGAGGAGCTCGTCCCATTTTGGATCTCAAAGATCTCAATGCCTATGTGGTGACTTCCCACTTCCGCCAGGAGTCCCTGCGCTCTGTGATTGCAGCAATGTCTCCAGGGGAGTTTCTTGCCTCCCTGGACCTTCAGGATGCTTATCTTCACATCCCTATTCATCCAGAGAGCTGGCGGTATCTCAGGATTGCCTGCCACAGGGGACACTTTCAGTTTGCAGCGCTCCCCTTTGGGCTGACTTCAGCCCCTCAGGTCTTCCAGGGGGTGTTGGGCTCCTTGATAGCGGTGCTCCATCAGGATGGGATCAGAGTGACCCCCTACATGGACGATCTCCTACTGAAGGCCTCCTCAGCGGAGCTTCTCCACCAGCAATTACAGATGTGCATGCACACCCTGAACCGTCATGGCTGGATCCTGAATCTGGACAAGTCGGACTTGATTCCATCTCAGAGGCTTCTGTTCCTGGGTCTCCTGTTCGACACTCGCCAATGCATGGTGTTTCTT
Source organism: Rhinophrynus dorsalis (assembly GCA_037306005.1). Taxonomy (NCBI): domain Eukaryota; kingdom Metazoa; phylum Chordata; class Amphibia; order Anura; family Rhinophrynidae; genus Rhinophrynus; species Rhinophrynus dorsalis. The sequence continues at coordinate 400,146,932 of CM074722.1, forward strand.
CCAGAGGACGTGGCTCACCAGATTGCCGTCAGAGTGGCTGGGATTCTGGACATGGACGAGATTCCAGTACCGAAGTTGTCGTCCTTAGTGGGGAAGTTCATTTCCACAATCGAAGCAGTACCATTTGCCATGGCCCACTCCAGGGATCTTCAGAGATTCGTGATCCAGACGTGCAGGAATCATCCAGATCATCAACATCTGTCTGTTTCTCTTCCTCCTCATGTCGAGTCGAGTCTGCACTGGTGGTTAGATCTCTCTCATCTCCTGAAAGGGAAATCCTTTCTAGTTCCTCATTGGACCACAGTCACTACGGATGCCAGCCTACGGGGCTGGGGTGCAGTCTGGGGTCGCTTCAGTGCTCAGGGGAAATGGGGTCTGGAGGAATCCATGCTCTCCATCAATGTTCTGGAACTTCGAGCTGTCCGGCTGGCCCTGAGGCACTGGGAGTCTCAATTGACCGGTCTTCCGATCAGAGTGGAGTCCGACAACGCCACGGCGGTGGCTTACATCAACAGGCAAGGCGGCACAAGAAGCGGTTCCGCCTGGTGGGAGGTCAAGGATATTTTGTCTTGGGCAGAAGATCACGTGCCTGTCATCTCTGCAGTTTATATTCCAGGCGTGGACAACGTCATGGCAGACTTCCTCAGTCGTCACACAGTCGACAGCGGAGAATGGGCTCTTCACCCAGAGGTGTTTCACATGCTCACTCAACGGTGGGGGATGCCTGTGGTGGATCTGATGGCTACCAGACACAACAGGAAGGTTCCGGTGTTTTGCTCCCGGTTGAGGGACTCCCTTGCTCTAGCAGTGGATGCCTTGTCGATCCCTTGGGACTTCTCCCTGGCTTACATCTTCCCTCCTCTTCCTCTATTGATCAGAGTTATCCAGAAGTTGAAGAGAGAACGTTGTCCTGTCATCCTGATTGCTCCAAACTGGCCTCGCCAGTCCTGGTTTCCGGAGTTGATGGCCATGTCAGTGAAGGATCCGATCCCACTTCCAGCCCGTCCGGACCTACTTCTTCAGGGGTATCTGTGGAAGGAGGATGTTCACTCTCTCCATTTGATGGCATGGCGGTTGAATCCTCGATTCTAGCAAAGAAAGGCTTTTCTCCTTCTGTGGTATCGACTATGCTCAGTGCTCGTAAGCCTGTGTCTTCCAAGATCTATCATCGCATATGGTCAACTTTCGTGACATGGTGTTCTGACAAGAAGTTGTCCCTTGACTTCCATCTTCCCACTGTCCTGGCCTTCTTGCAGGACGGTGTGGATAAGGGGCTCAGTCTGAGTTCCCTCAAAGTTCAGACCTCTGCCTTGTCTGTGTTTTTCCAGGAAAGGATTGCTGTCCTTCCTGATGTGAAAGTCTTCTTCCAAGGTGTGACTCATGTTCGACCTGCCTTTAAGAGTCCTGCTCCCCAGTGGGATCTCAATTTGGTGCTGGGAGTTCTACAGCGACCACCGTTTGAATCCTTGGCTTCCATTCCATTACGTCTTGTGACTTGGAAGATGGCCTTCCTTTTGGCTATTGTGTCAGTGCGCCGGGTGGCAGAGTTACAGGCCTTGTCTTGTAAACCTCCTTACCTGGTGTTCCACAAGGATAAGGCTGTGCTTCGCACTACCAAGGAATTCTTACCCAAGGTTGTGTCCGAGTTTCACATCAATCAGGAGATTGTGGTTCCCTCTTTCTGCCCTAATCCTTCATCTGACAAGGAAAGAGATCTCCATCTGTTGGATGTGGTGCGTTGCCTCAAGTTTTATGTTCATCGCACCGAGTCTATCAGGAAGTCTGACGCTCTATTCGTCATTCCTGAGGGGCCTAGGGCAGGGAGACCGGCTTCCAAAGTTACCATTGCCTCTTGGATTAAGGCTACCATCCGTGAAGCCTATAAGTTGAGGAATAAGCATGTTCCCTTCCGGGTGACTGCCCATTCCACCAGATCTATTGGGGCCTCTTGGGCCTACAAGAATCAAGCTTCTGCTGATCAACTGTGCAGAGCGGCCACTTGGTCCTCTGTGCACACTTTTTCAAAGCACTACCGAGTTGATGTACTGGCGTCGGCTGATGCCAGTTTTGGAAGGAAGGTCCTGGAGGCAGTCTTGCCTGTGTAGGTCTTCCGCTCTGTGATCCTTAGTGCTTCCTTACTGTTGAGCCCGGTTGGCTCTAGTTCCGTGTGCTGTGTTAGTTCAGGGATTGTTACCTTGGTTGGTGTCCGTTGACACTTACAGTTTGGGCTATGTTATCAACTGGTCATAGCAGTTCTAGTGACTTGGGCCTTGCGCCTGGTCCTTGCCTTACTTCCCGCCTCTGGATCAGCTCAATGTTTGTACATCCCAGAGTACCAGTGACCTGTATTGGACGACAGTGAAAATAGGATTTTAGTCTTACCTGTTAAATCCTTTTCACTTAGTCCATACAGGTCACTGGTCTCCCACCCTGTCAAGGGACCAGTCTTGGCTCTCCTGTGGCATCCAGTGGGAGACCGTTCGGGCATGCTCACAGGAGTCTTTCTTTTTGCTTACCTGAGGTCAGTTTTAGGGTCTCAAATCAATCTAAAGTGGCTCTGGCCAGAAGGTGGCTTAAGTAAGAGGGGAGGCTCCGCCCCTTGCAAATCATTTGCATAGTTGTTCCTGCCTATTAAAGGGGACTTACGCCTCCCTTCCAGAGTACCAGTGACCTGTATGGACTAAGTGAAAAGGATTTAACAGGTAAGACTAAAATCCTATTTTTGCATGGGTGACACCATTGTTTCATTGGTTCTTGCCTGTGCTGAAAGGAAATTTACTGGGCTTGCATACCACCAGAGACCATTTCTTCAAGTTAATGCACCAAATCCAACAAGCTACATCTTTACTATGTTCAAAAAGGAAAGGTAAAGATACGGCAGGTCAGATCTGCACAGCTGCTTCTGGAGCCACCGCTCATCTTCCACTTGAGATGTTGGAGGTTGCGATGATCTTGGTAACATCCAACTAATGGCCAACTCACATTGATTAAATAAATGTTGGCATCACTGGAGTCCACTGTCAACTGTTCCACAGTTCTGCCACTCAAATGAATGAGCCTTTTGATTGGAAGCTTATTTCACACTAATAAAGTGCTTTAGTATTCTTACTGTGACATTGCATCAGAGGAAACAAATCCCCTAGTCTGTTGCACTGCTCCTAAATGCTAAATAACAGAACATGATGTTGCCTAGTTCCTTACACTCAAGAGCTAGACAAAAAACACAGCTCAGGAGGTGAGATGGAGAATCTTAACAAAATAATTAATTTTCAAATATCTTGTCCCACCCTTTAAGTAGGATACATTCATTGAATCCTTAAAGTACTTGGACCCACCTTATTCTCCCAGAGACCATTAACAGGCCAGGACTTAACTCCCAGCTTTTGTGTATAGGCGAGTTAATGAGGGGCTGTGGCATTTTGATTCACTCCCCTAAGCTCATGCAGGGAAAGACTCAATCTTCTTCTTTTACGTAAGAAGATGCATGGCTTTCTTTGTCCCTGCCAGTTTGAATGCACACCCCAGGTTCAACCTACTTGGGTAAGTCTTTCTCCAAAACCCAAACCAGTTTGGACAGGCAAGAAGACTGTTCAGAAGCCTAAGGCTTACAAGTCCACCTCTGCATAACTCATTTGGTCCTGGTCTATCTGTGCCCATAGGAGGTAGCCTCTGCTTTTTCCACAGCGTGGGCTATTTCAGTGATGGATTAGTGGGTTTTGCTGGAGATTTCAGAAGGGTATCGTATGTACATAAAATCCCTTCCCCCTCACCATTTTTTCTTGTGCAGAGTGCCTCGGGATCCAGACCGGTGCTCTCTCTTCGTAGACTCAGTCATTTGCCTGCTAGAAAAATGTTACTCTTTCTTCTACAGGAGTACTTCACTGGATTCTACTCTGATCTTTTCATTGTTTCAAAAAAGATGGCGGCATCCATCCCATTCTGGACTTAAAATGCCTCAACCATCTTGTGCTGGACGCTCCCACGAGCTTCTTGCCTCTGTAGAACTGCAGGATTCTTACCTGCATGTCTCAGTCCTGCCTTTGCCTTTCCAGACAGTCATTTTGAGTTCACTGCACATCCTTTGGGTCTAGTGTCCGCTTCAAGGGTCTTCACAAAGATCATGTTCACCTTAGCAGCTCACATCCATGCTCAAGCGATCTACTTGACCACTTATCTAGACCTTTTCTCCAGTACCTTCAGAGATGGTGTTGCACACTGATTCAGGAGTGCATCTCAATCCTGGAACAGCATGGACTGGTGCTCAGCTACAAATAATTTTGGTTCCATCCGAGGTCCTCTATTTCCTGGGGATGAGGTTAGACACCCTCCAAGGGAGCATGTACCTTCCATATGACAAGATTTAGTGCTTGTCCTTTCAGGTGTCCACAGTGATTTCCTAGCAATCGGCAGCATTTCGGGAGTACATGAAGGTAATGGGTTTACCTAGCTTTGCCTTGCTGGCATTCCCCTTTGTACAACTGCATACAAGAGAATTGCAAATGAACATTCTCTGGAATTGGGCCAGACTCTAATCTCCTCTATCTCATGTCCTTTGTCTGTATCTTCTCATGAAAGCAGATCTTTGCTGGTGACTTCAGCAGTCCCATCTGAAGCTGTAAAGTCAGTTTGTCATTTATTTATTTACTTTTTGTGTGTGTCCATTGACACCTGAAATTCATGTTGCTACCAGTTGTTCCTATGGAAACTGGTCTTCAGTGGAGTTTTTGTTTTTGGTTGTTTGTTTTCCCCCTCCCAGGAATTTTGGCAGATTGCTTTGGTATATCCCCATTGTTCCTTTGTTCCACATTGGCCAGCAGAGAAAAGATAATTTTTAGTGTTAAATACAGTATGTATACATTTACTGTTAAATACTTTTCTCTTAGTCTTTGTGGAACAAAGGACTCCCTTCTGGAGGAAAAAACAAACCGATTTTAATTACTGAGGAGAGGGGTTCTCTTTGGTTTTATGTTCAGGGGGGTTCCTTCTTTCCTTTAAAGGGATAGTAATGTTTAATTTTAACATCCTTTAATATTATAGGTATTAAAAAAATTACATTGATGGCACTTCCTTTCTCTCAAACCTTTATAGTTTGAGAGATATAACGAGTTAAAGTTCTCCCCTCCAGGCCATTTCACAGAAGTCAGCGCTCTAGCTGACAGCAGGAGATTCCGGTCATTGGACTGGCCGGCGGCTCTTCAGCAGAGCCGAAATAAAGTGGAGGGAAGCAGAGAGCCTCTGTCTTGGAGATCTTGTTTTTAAAGTGTCTTGCCCTCCTAGAGGAGACTGCTTTACCCCATGGTAAAAAAGAATTTAACAGTAAGTTCAAATTTTTTTTTGTTTTGTTTTTTTTTGTGTGTGAGAGACTTGGGGATAGATGTTCAAAAGACAAGTGGGCTAATTTTGGGGCAAACCAATTACGTTATAGGGAAAAACTGATAACTCCAAAAAATGTGAATCCATAGGAATTTTAGTTCTCCCCTGTAGTGAAACTGATTTGTTCCAAGTGTATAATACGTAAAGTCAAACTGCCTATACTTTTTATTACTATTTTTTAAACTTCACTTAGTGTCAGAGACGGTGTTAAAGTGAAGATGGAAAAAAAATAAGTATTAGCAATACCTGAGCTTGCAGAATATATTAAGGAAAAATAAAGGGTCACTATGCATTTAGAATATCTACCACATGTTGAGGTCTGCCTTACCTATGATCTTTTTCCATTTCTTTCTCCTACTCTAGTGGTGAGCAGTAAGATAGAGGAGCTTGGTGACTCTCTGAAGAATCATTTCCACATTGACGAGTTTACTTCTGTCTCTTTTCCAGCCCAAGTAAGTTACCCCGTTGTCCTGTACACCCTGATGCAATGAAAGGGATAGCAATACTTTCTTTATACAAGCTCTAATATAGTTCTTAAATTATAAAAAATCAAATGACCTAAGTCTGTTTTAGTATAATACAGTTGTAAAGTTCCCCCTCCCACCCCTTTTATCCACGTCAACTCTCTAGCTAACAAACTTTTATTCTGGTCCTGGGACTGGTCGGCTCGTCTGCAGAGCCGAAATAACATTGATACAAAGAGAATCTTCATGAGAACAGTCTACAAAGTGTGCCTGCCTTAAACCAGGCACACTTTGCAGACCATTCTCATGAAGATTCTTTGTATGCAATGTTATTTCGGCTCTGTAGACGAGCCGTCTGGTTCCGGGACCAGTATACAAGTTTGTCAGCTAGAGCGCTGATGTGGATAAAGGGCCTGGAGCTGGGAAATTTACAGCATTTACAATGCTCTTATACTAAAACTACAGAAGTTATGAAAAATAGACTTGGATAACTTGTTTTTTTTTTTTTTTTTTTTTATATAAAGAAGAACTCTATTAAATATTATCCCTTTAAAATTGTAATTAAAAACCTGCTTCACTGAATGATGTTTGTATATTTTTAAAATACATTCAATGCTCTCTAATCATCATCATTATTGAAAATGTTAACAGGTGTGTCACTTAGATGATTATCAATGCTTTTATTTTTTTGCTACTGTTAAAATCCTCTCGACAAAACACTTCTGTAATTCAATTTCTTGAGGAACAGGGGGTTGTTCAACACATTGGTTGATAACTGTTAAGCTACTTTTCTAACTAGCATACAGTCTCAATTTCTGTTAGTACCCAGTTTGCATATAGGATGCAGTTGTCACATTTCTGAGACAAGCAAATAACAAGGAACAAGAATGACACTCTACTTGTATGACATACCCTACATGTAGTAAGGAGTCTCAGATTCTACATCAGTCAAATAGAATTTCTCTTACATACTGTTGTTTTTTTTTTGTTTGTTTTTTTTAACCTCCAGATTCATTTTAACCCCGCCTGACATGCTCTGTTTTAAAAGTTACCTTAGAATGGAATCAGGGCAAATATCCTCTTAGTTGGCCTCTTGTTATTCTGTTGAGAATGGGGCTATGTAACCCCCTATTAGATAGGCTACTATTTCTGGGCTCCATTGAGGGTTTGTACAGACTTCATGGACCTTGGTCTGATGGTGGGTGGCTTGCATTCTCAGCCCTCTCCTCATAATTCTATCTGAAGCAGTTTGCTTACATGTTATATAATGGGTTTTCTTTCAGCATGCACAAATCCTGTGAATATCTCTCCATGTTTGTATGGCAGCCACATTTCTGTGTTCTGTGATGTTTAAGCCTTACTAGCATTTTATACTATTTGTATTACTCCATGTTATTTTCTTGTATTCCTCTGTTGCTACACAGTAGGATTCTCTCATTTTACGCTTTCACTACCTCTGGCAATGCATTCCTTGCCTTTTGCTTCTTCTGCATCTATATCCTAGCCTTTTACTTTCTCTATTTCGGGTATTGTGCTCTTATAGCAATCCATTCTCTAACTTTATTAACCTATATATACACTTTTACTCTCCTTTTTTTTTTTTTTTTTTTTTAATTGGTCCTGATACTTTTAAGAATGGGCGCAATGTGCGACCATAGTGGATGGAACAGAGAGTGCATGTAAGAGAGTTTCCTTGCCACTGTTTGTATTTCAGCAGCTGCAAGGGAACTTCTGATGTTACCTGCTATCTAATGAAGCTCCGGGGGAACCCAGGGGTTAACAGTCTAGCGATGGCTGGAAATCCACAGCGACAGTTTTAATAGAGGGAAACTACAGTTCCCAGAAGCCAGCTCTTCCTGGGCTCTTGGGCAGCTCATGCCGGCCCTCTTCCTTTTTGGATTCAACCTGCTACACAGAAGCTACTAAGGTTTTGGGAGTCCCTTTAACCCATTGATCCTCATGCCAGATTGGTTGTCCTATGGTATTTTATGATACTCTGTCAAGCTTGTTCCATCACGCCCACACAGCTTCCGGGCCTTTCATCTTTTGAAAAGGAACCTGCATAGGTTAAGGCCTCAATTTCCTCAGTGAGTTCTAAACCTTCATTTATTCAAGGGGTCTTAGACTTTTGGTCCCAATGCCATCCTGTGCCCCCCCACAAAGGCACAAACCATTTTACAGAGGGTGATGCCCTCATTATTGGGAATTCCTCCAGTGAGGAAGGGGGAACAGATGCAGATTACACAATTTTGTTTTCGGATGAGGAAGACACTGTTTCTTCCGCTGAGGGTCTTATTTGGGCTATCCTGGAGATGCTTAAGCCTCAGATTCTAATGCCTTTTCTCTAACATTTTCAAGAGACACAAAAAGGAGGTTTCTTGTTTCCTCCTCACCATTTCTTAGACCAGCTACTGCTGAATGAATGGAGGACACCTGACAGGAAGTTATCATTTCTTGGTGTATGTCTCTTCTGTACCCGTTTTCTGCTAAGGCTTTAGCACAGTGGCTTTCATTGTTCTCATAGGAAGAAGAATGTCCTCTGCTGTTATCTGTCTGGTCTATGGACTGCATTCCACATCTGAGAAGAGATGGCTTACACTAGGTAAAAGGGGCGGGAGGGGAAACTTTGCTTGTGAATATCTCTCAAACCATAATGGTTTGAGAGATAAGACTTTTATCGTTCTTCATGTTTTTTTAATGCCTACAAAATAAAATAAAGATAAAACTAAGTATTACTATCCCTTTAAGAGGTGGCTTCTAGTTATTTGATCAGGCCTTGTAAAAGCTCATTAAAGAGATCTTTGTATTGACCATGATTATACTTATACAGTGTAACAAGATCTCCACTTTCCATCTTTTCTCTAGACTAAGCAAGTGTGTGTGTTTTTTTTTTTTTGTTGTTTTTGTTTTGTTTTTTTGTTTTTTTTTAGGGGGGGTTACGGTTTTCAGTAGTAGTTTTACTGTTCCTCTAAGGTCCGGCTGGGGCAAGACAGAGGGATTTAAAGAAAATATGTTGCTACTATTCCTTGTAGCTTCTCTGTGCGTATTTACAAAGGTCAAGACTGCTCTGGCAGCTCACATCCACTCACAAGAGATCTCTAATCCTATCTTCAGTGTCGTCTCTCCCGTGTCATTTTCCTGTCCTCCAACCGGATGAAGGCAGACTTTCGTTGGTGGATTCAGAGGTCCACTTTTTTTTTTTTTTTTCTTTTTCAAATTGGGTCACAGTCATGATGGATGCCAGCCTGAAAGGGGTTCTACCTTTGGCCCTCAGGTGATAAGAATCTTTGGACAAGGACGGAGTCTCCTGTCAATCAATCTTTGGGCGGTTCACCTAGCCTTGTGGCATTGGTCCCAATCCCTCCAGGGATCCCCCATGTGGATCCAGTCTGACAATGCGACAGAGAGGTGGCTTATATCAGCCACAAGGTCAGAGGTTCAGCTTATCCTCACATAGGTGGAGACTCATGCCAATTCTCCCTGCTGTCCGTATCACAGGGATAGACAGCACTGGGGAAGACTTTCTCAGTTGCCAACACCTGAATCCTGAAAATTGGGAGCTCAAACAGAAGGAGTTTGACTCTGTAGTTTGCCTATGGGTCCCCCAGTGGCCTCTCCGCTGTGCCATATCCCAGGACACTAGCTCTCACTTCGGATGTGATGGTCATACCATTGCATTTTCACCTGGATTAAGGGTTTCCTCCGAGATTGAAAAGGAAAATCAGGATGGGAGTGTGTGCATGTCATTGTGATTGCCCTGTTCTGGTTTTCAGTCTTCTCAATCTATAAGGAAATACAGGGCAGGATATTTTTATCTGCTGATTTAGATAAACTGAGTGAATAGACAGATTGAATGTAGGTGTAATGTAGATAAATGCAAAGTTATGCATTTATGCTGTAGAAATAAACATGCTACATATACACTAAATGTGAAACTACTTGGGCAGTACTCATTAGAGAAAGGTCTAGAATTACTGATAGATGTTAGACTTTACAGCAGTGTCGCTCAGCAGCTACAGGACCAAATGGGGTACTATCCTGCATAAAAAGGGGTGTTAGATGCAAATGTAATTCTACCTCTATATAAGTCCTTGGTAATGCCTCATCTAGAATATGGAGTACGGTTTTGGGCACCAGTTAAAAAAAAACAAAAACGTAATGAACTAGAAAAAGTGCAGAGAATTGCAACAAAGCTGATAAAAGGATTGGATGATCTGAGTTATAAAGAGAGACTAGCCAAACTGTTTTGTTTACATTAGAGAAGAGACATCTAAGGGGTGATATGATTACCATTCAAAAATATATTTGAGGTTAATACAAAGAACTCTCCAAGGAACTATTTAGTCAAAGAGCTGAGCTAAGAAGAAGTCATCCCTTAAGACTAGAGAAGCATTTTCAACTAAAACGACAGGGATTTTTTTTTTTGTACAGTAAGGGCAGTAAGGTTATGGAATTCTTTGCCCATGGATGCTAATAGATACCTACCCATCTACCACAGAACAATAGCGAGAATTATGTTGTTTTGCTTCAAATAAGATAGGATGTTGATCCAGGAAGACATTTTTTAACCACTGGGGGCTTCATTTGCATAAACAGCTTCAATGTTTTTATTTTGCCTTCCTCTGGATCAAAAAGGGTGATATGGCACGAGCAGAACTTGATGGGCGCATGTCTCTTTCAGCCTAATCAACTGTTCCTGTGTGGCAGAGATGTTTTCAGCTCCCTCTGATTCCAGACTTCTTGACTCTGAGTCTACTGTGCCATCTAGAGTTTGAGAAACTGGTTTTGACAGCTTGGCTCTTGAGGCCAGCATCCTGAAAAAAGGGTTTTCAGACCGTTTCTTCCAATGTGTACCACAGGGCATGGTCCCTGTTCTATAAATGATATGAAGTCCAGGGATCAAGGTGACTATTTGCTAGGCATATGTTCTCAAGAAGAAACCTTTGCCACTTTGGGGTATGGCATATTACACCAGGACAGTGGGGTGCCTCTTAAGTCTGCAAGAATGAGGCCTCTGCTGAGAAGTTGTATAAAGTGGCAACATGGTCATCCCTTCACATACTTCAGACACTACCATGTTAATATGTTTCTAGCTGAAGCCAGTTTTGGCTGCAAGGTCCTACAAGATGCTATGCCTGTTTAGGTATCCTCCTTGATTTAATTTTTGGCCAGTAACCTGTTAGTTCCTGTTCATTCATTTGCAGTGTTGGTGTCCGTTGACACCTGCGTTTCCAGTTGTATCAGTTTTGGTTGACACTGGGGTGCGTCTTGAGGAGTTTCTCTCCTTTTTCCTTCCTGGAATCTTGGTGGATGTTTTGGTATATTCCCATGGTTCCTGTTTCCCACATAGGATGAATGTACGAGAAAATGGGATTTTGGGCAAGAAATCCTTTTCTCTTGGTCCATGTGGAACACAGGACTTCCCTCCCGGAAAAAAACAACTGTTCGAGTGCTGGGCTGGGTGAGGGGTGGAGGATCCTCTTGGGGTTCTGTAGTTTGTTTGCAGGAAAGCACACTTGGTGAACCTTGTTTGCAAAAAATCACAGGTGTCTTATTGATCCGACTTTTCATCCAGCCTCTGTGGCCTTTATCAAACAAAATTCTATATGAACATTCAATCAGATGAGCACCCAGGCAATTCCTTTGGACTCTGCTTTCTTGCCTAAGGTGGTAAACCAACTGTAAAATGGGGAGAAATTAGCATTCACAGTGATATTTAAATGTCTTTTGATACCTAGAATGATGGGTCTCTAATGCATTTCAAAGCATTGTAATGGCAACCTTTCTAGCATTCAAGGTGCTAAAACCCACATTTAAATGGGGATTTGAGGAATTCTTTATGCCGCATGATGCAGTTATTTGCACCAGAATTGCACCTCTTTAGTTTATTGAATATGGCACTGAGTGCTCTGTAGCTTTAGAACTTTTCTCTGTCCTCCAAATGTAATTTCTGGCCTTTGGGGGAAGCTTGGCATGCACCATTAGGTGTCATATTATACACAGAGCTCTACAGTTACTGAGTCAGACAGTGTATGTATCCTGGATGGATACAGGGAGCTGAGGACTTCCCAGGATCCTCAGCTGGTCTGTGACTGGCTGTGAACAACTGGAATTGTAGTCTACCAGATCAGAAGTTTATTTGTCCCTTATGGTGCAGATGGTTTGCCCCAAAATGGCATCACTCTTTTTTTTTTTTTTTCTTCTTACTGTGTCAGCCTCCATGACTGAATCAGAAGGCCGGTTTTATTTCCTGTGTTACTTTAAGCAAGTCACTTTATTTTCCTGTGCCTCGGGCTTCAAAATTGACATTATACTGTAAGCTTTATGCGTCAGGGATTCTTTTTGCTTAAATATTAGTATTGCTATATAATAAAATATTTTGTAATACATAGTACATTGGTGACTGCTAAACAAATCTAAAGGGCCTTATGTATAAAAGCAAAGTGGTCCATTTCGGGTACAAACCAACAGAATTATAGGGTGACACATAAATGTTCACATTGCTATAAATGGGTTTTTTAACCGCTTGGGTCCAGTTGAGTTATCCAGCACATCTCAAAACAGTATGCTGGAGACCTCTCTAGAATTCAAGGGGTTAAACGTTTTAAATCGGTAGGAATTTTGGGAATGTTCACTGTGGTACAAGTATAGTTGGTTTGCCACAGAATTGCTCCAATTTATTTTCATACATAAGCCCAAAGTGTGTTTACTCAGTTTTACTAGCATTTGTCAATGCATTCTGCTTGCAATATCCCATCTGTTACTGCTTTTAGGAGACGGTGACGGTTCTTGGACAGATTGGCTGTGATAGTAATGGAAAATTAAATTCTAAGTCGGTCATCCTCGAGGGAGACAGGGAGCACTCTGCAGGGATGCAAGTTCCTGTTGACTTATCTGAACTGAAGGATTATTCTTTATTTCCAGGACAGGTAACCATTGTTTAGTTATGGTTTTTTTAATTTGTTTAAGGCTTTTCAAAATGTCCAAGATTAAATGTCTGTATTGTAATATGACTAAATGTTCTAATCCACCGTTATGTTTGTTTGCATTTTTTCTAATTAACCCCTCAAAACGAGGACTCTTTTAAATATACAGTAGAGCAGGGCTGTCCAAGTTCAGGCCTCAAGGGCAACCAACAGGCCAGAGTGTAAGGTTTTCCCTGCTTAAGCACAGATGATTCAGTCAGAATGTTATTCACCATGAATTAACTCACCCATGCTTAATCAGGGAAATCCTTATATCCTTGCCTGTTGGTGGTCCTTGAGGGCTGAACTTGAACAGCTCTGCAGTAGAGGATCAGGGCAAATTTGGCCTTTTTTTAGTATTCCTTTTTTCAATAATATTTTATGTTATTCATTAGTTAACACACACAAACTATATACCATTATTTTAACATAAGTAGGGTTTAAATTTGAAACCACATTTATATTATATATAACCCACCATTTAATTTGATAAAAATAAAATGAGAAACAATTAAAAAAAAAAAAAAAAAAAAAAAAAAAAACACAACTTTTTTTAGGTTTTCCTGTAATAACTTATGCTCAGTTGGGAACTATTTTATAGGGACTGGATAAAAGGTATGAACAGTCATTCATATCATACAAAAATGTCCCTTTTTATGGATGTACTGTCCCTTTGAGGGGAAAATCCTTGTATCATTCTTTCCCTCCTGTGTGCCCCTCTTTTAGGCAATCAGACTGTGTGTGTGTGTGTGTGTGTGTGTGTGTGTGTGTGTGTGTGTGTGTGTGTGTGTGTATCACATTGCTTCACAGTAATATAACTTTAAATGTCTGATAAACTTCAGTATATGTGTAGCCATTTGTGTATGGTATGTGTGTGCTGTTCTTCTCTCTGCCTCACAATAATATTGCCTTTGTCATTGGCTCAACTGGCACTTGTGATTGTTGAAGAAGCGATCGCAGTGCCGAGCCACCGGCGGAGGCTGAAACTGACTGCTTCTGTCCTGGAGCAGTCCGTTACAGCCTCCCCAGCATGATCACAGTGCACCCTGAGGTGTGCTGAGATAATTTTACCTACGACGTGCCAAGCCCGTCATTGTTCCTTAAAGGACCGATTTATATGACTGTCCTGGCACGTCATTGGTAATTAAGGGGTTAATAATACTTATATTTGACAACCATAACTGGTGAGAAAAGTACTCTGGCACTTCACAATATCGCTGGGTTCTGTCTAATGTCAAGGGCTAATCAGAACCTTAAAGAGCGTAGTTTCCTATTTAACCCATTGAACCCCAGAGGGGTGTATAGCACAGTGGTTCACATATATTGCGTTTGCCGCTGGTCCTCAGATGGATAGTAAGACGGACAATTTATATTCCATGTTTTGATCTCTCCGCTCCCATTTTCTTTAATTATTCTTCCTCCCTGAAAAAGCTTTGAAGCACTCTTAAAGGGATAGTAATAGATGAAAAATTAAGAGCTCCGATTGCTCTGCATACTTTTTTGAGCATGTAGCACTGTATTTCAGTAGTATGTGATGTGTAGTTCAATAGCAATTTAATTATTAAGGATCCCCCTCCTGCCCCTTTTATCCATGTCATGCTGCCTCTCTAAGCAGTCCAGATGGAGAGCAGCAAGAGACAATCTTCACTGAGCATAAGGAAAATCCTGCCCTCCTTTGTCAAGGAGGAGAAGGTTTTCCTTATACTCAGTATATGAAGATTGTCCCACGCTGCAAGTTGTCAGGTTCCAGGACCCAGGATTTCATAACTGAGGGGAGGTGTCTAGGGATAGGTAAAAGGGGCTGGAGGGGGATCCTTTAAGTAAATTGCTTTTGAACTACACATTGCATATTGTCATCCCATTCTAAATGCTCAAAAAATTATGCAGCGCAATTGGAGCTCCACTTTTTTTTTTCTCCATCTATTACTATCCCTTTAATATGTTTGTTTCAACAATACAGTGTCTGTTTATAGCAGGCTGTTCAGACTCTTCCCAACTGACTCATAGGGTCGGTGCAGGTCAATTGAAAATGGACTGAAAAGCTTTGTCATGAAGAACTGGCACATTGTTCCTCTCTGAGCAGGGAGTGTCACCTACGCATCACATGATAACCTAAAATGAGTGAAAGGAAGAGTAATAGAAAAAAAATTAACTGCAGTAAACTGTTTTACTTCACACTTAACCCTTTGAATGTCAGAGGGATGCACAACGCATTGCAGGATTTAAAGGAACACTAGCACCTCCTAATAACCATCTCCACTTGTGTTATTATGGCAAGAATATCCTAATGACTTCTAAAAAATGTTTTCCTTGGGCCATGGTTCAAGACATATATTTCACTGTCGTCCAATACAGGTCACTGGTACTTCTGGGAGGCGATTCGCCCCTTTAATAGGCAGGAACAATTATGCAAATGATTGCAGGGGGCGGAGCCTCCCCTCTTACTTAAGCCACCTTCAGGCCAGAGCCACCAGATTGATTTGTTCCTGGGTGCTGTGCACACCAGGTAGAGAACATCTATGCATTCATCTTAGTAGTTTGTTATTTTTATTCAAATATGGAATACCACCATTAGGAGGGTGACCATGGCTGTGAATTGCCCTCTTTAAAGTGGCTGGTGCAGCTTCCAGGGATTTTCTGTGGACCTTATGCCCTGAAGGGGGAACAGCTTGAGTTCAGCAGCTTCCCTACTGGGGAATTTACCTCTGGTCTATTCCCATTTCATCATGGTCACCTGAAGACAGAAGTCCTTGCAGGAAAGGTGAGCCACCCATTGAGTGCTGAAGGTCCACTTGTCCCCACAGTGTCCCTTTGCTGGGCTTGTATTTGGGAGTTTGCTTTGCACTCCAGCACTCATAGGGTGTTTTTATTTGCATTTCATGTATTTAATGCAGTTTCTGTGGTATTCTCTGGGGTTGGGAGCCTTGAATAGTATTTATTTTTGTGTTTTATGTATGTTTGGGCACTTTTTAATGTTTTATTAAACTTTATTAAAAATGGTGTTCCGCGCCTTTAAGCGCGGCTTTTCCCGCTTAGACGCTATGGCTCCTTTACTCTCTATGAGATTTCACAGTCTGGGACATATCTCTGGAACTGCTTGTCACAGCAACTCCAGAGAGGGCTCATTTTAATGCTAAGCTCCTGCTCTATCATCCGGTGTATGTTTTATTAGTGTGGGGTGTTCAGGGGGGCTTCGGGCACTGTTTGGGGTACTTGCTTGGGGAAAACTACATTTCCCATGAGCGCCCGGTTCGCGCTCGTTTCTGATTGGCTATCCTGACGGCCGCCATTTTGTGGAGCTCTTCCTCAGCGAGTACACTACGCAGGGACCGAGCCTTCTCTCCCCTCAACAGATTAACCCTTCGCTGGCCAGATAAGTCCAATATTAGGCATTTCTGGGGTGAAACTTTAATCTTCCACACTATTACTGGGTGATATAGTTTAAAGTGGGGTATATTGACGCTGTGAGCATGTTTACTTCACTGGAGCTAGGGGCTAGACCCAAGTCTAAGGAGGATGGGGGGTCTGCTCCCCCCATGGCGTTTTGCTCCTCTTGTCACACTGGGCTATCTAGTGATAATGTGGGGGATCTATGCCCTAATTGTACTGGTCAAGATAGCAACCCTGGCCTTCCCAGCCATGCTATTGAGCCATCTTGGGTGAGGGAGTTTAAAGCTGCCACTAGGGATCTCAGATCCACTTTTCAACTCTTTCCCTCTCAGGTACAGGGGGCTCTCCAGGTCTGGCAGACCCCCACTACAATCAGGACCTCCCTTCCTAAGCCACAGGGTGCTCCTGATGTGTCTGATTCTTCTGAGGACGAACTTTTGCAGGATTCTGATGCTGAGGAACGCACTGTTATTGAGTCTAACAGGTCCATTGGGGACCCTTATGAATGTGACCCTGAAGTTTCGGCTGAGGGTCTGATTAGAGCTGTACTGAATACGCTCAACCTTCCTCTGACTCAGGAATCCACTTATGATCCTACTGATGTTTTTCAAAAGAAACCATCTAAGCCTGTTGTTTGTTTTCCAACTAACCCTACTTTTGCCCGTCTAGTCTCTGAGGCATGGAAGAATCCTGATAGATCCTCCTCTGTCTCTAAAAAGTTTGGTAAACTGTACCCTTTTCCTGAGACTGAGCTGGCAAAATGGGTTCATCCTCCCAAGGTGGATGCTCCTGTTTCTAGACTATCCAAGTCTACCGCGTTGGCTGTCTCTGATGCCTCTGCCCTGCAGGATTGGACGGATAAAAAGCTAGAGCTTTCTCTTAAATCTATTTTTGCCTCCATTGGCACTGCCATGCGTCCAACCTTTGCTGTGGCATGGGTTAATAGAGCCATTGCGGCCTGGACTGAACGACTGACTGAAGCAGTTCGCCAGGATGCACCAGTATCTGAACAGTTGCAGCTTCTTGCTAATATCACTGAAGCTCAGAACTATGTTGCTGACGCTGCCTTTGATGCTGTGCGCATGATGGCGAGGGCCTCCACTTCTTCTGTGGTGGCTAGACGCGCCCTTTGGCTGAAAATTTGGTCTGCTGATACAGCCTCTAAGAAAGCCTTGCTTTCCTTGCCCTTTCAGGGGAATTTGCTTTTTGGGTCTGAACTCAAAGAAATGATCAGTGAGGCTACTGGCGGTAAAAGTACTCTTCTACCCTCAGTCTTTAAGAAAAAGTTTCCAGCCAAACGCAATCGGTCCTTTCGTTCCTTTCAGACTGAGACACGCTCCTCGGCCCAAACGGGTCCTCCCACTACGCGCTCCTCCTCCAAGCCCAAACAGTCCTGGAAGCCCAAAGTGGCCCCCAAGGCCAAGACCTCCAAGACTGCTTCGGCATGACTCGCCGAACCCGGGTCCGCATCCGGCTGTAGGTGGACGTCTCCGCATCTTTCGCCGGACTTGGGAGGAGTCAGTGGCGGACCCATGGGTTCTTCAGGTGGTGTCAGAGGGATACAGGATCCCTTTCTCCTCCCTTCCTCCTTTTCGGTTCCATTTTACTCGTCCTTCTCAGGAACCCATAAAAAGACGTCTGTTCGACGACGCTATTCAGGATCTCTTGGACAAAGAGGTTCTGGAAGTGGTTCCTCAGGAGGACACAGGTTCAGGATTTTATTCCAACCTGTTTGTGGTGGCCAAAAAGGACGGAGGGGCTCGTCCTATTTTGGATCTCAAAGATCTCAATGTCTATGTGGTGACTTCCCACTTCCGCCAGGAGTCCCTGCGCTCTGTGATTGCAGCAATGTCTCCAGGGGAGTTCCTTGCCTCCCTGGACCTTCAGGATGCTTATCTTCACATCCCTATTCATCCAGAGAGCAGGCGGTACCTCAGGATTGCCTGCCGCAGGGGTCACTTTCAGTTTTCTGCTCTTCCCTTTGGGCTGACTTCAGCTCCTCAGGTCTTCCAGAGAGTGTTGGGCTCCCTGATAGCGGTGCTTCATCAGGACGGGGTCAGGGTGACTCCCTACATGGACGATCTCCTCATCAAAGCTTCCTCGGCGGAGCTTCTTCACCAGCAATTGCAGAAGTGTATCCACAGTCTGACCCGCCATGGCTGGATCCTGAATCTGGACAAGTCGGACTTGGTCCCATCTCAGAGGCTTCTGTTCCTGGGTCTCCTGTTCGACACTCGACAATGCATGGTGTTCCTGCCAGAGGATGTGGCTCATCAGATAGCTGTCAGAGTGGCGGGGATTCTGGAACTGGTCTTAGTGCCGGTAACGAAGTTGTCGTCCCTGGTGGGGAAGTTCATTTCCACGATCGAAGCGGTTCCTTTTGCCATGGCCCACTCCAGGGAACTTCAGAGATTTGTGATCCAGACGTGCAAGAATCATCCAGATCATCAACATCTGTCAGTCTCTCTACCTCCTCATGTGGAATCGAGTCTGCACTGGTGGTTGGATCTCTCCCATCTCCTGAAAGGGAGATCCTTTCAAGTTCCTTGTTGGACCACGATCACAACGGATGCCAGCCTTCGGGGCTGGGGTGCTGTGTTGGGTCGCTTCAGTGCTCAGGGGAAATGGGGTCTGGAGGAATCTCTTCTCTCCATCAATGTTCTGGAACTACGTGCCGTCCGGCTGGCCCTGAGACACTGGGAATCTCAAATGACCGGTCTTCCGATCAGAGTGGAATCCGACAACGCCACTGCGGTGGCTTACATCAACAGGCAAGGCGGCACAAGAAGCGGCACCGCCTGGTTGGAGGTCAAGAATATCTTGTCTTGGGCAGAAGATCACGTGCCTGTCATCTCTGCAGTTCATATTCCAGGCGTGGACAACGTCATGGCAGACTTCCTCAGTCGTCATACCGTCGACAGCGGAGAATGGGCTCTTCATCCAGAGGTGTTTCACTTGCTCACCCAGAGGTGGGGGATGCCGGAGGTGGACCTGATGGCCTCCAGACACAACAGGAAGGTTCCGGTGTTTTGCTCCCGGCGGAGGGACTCCCTTGCTCTAGCAGTGGATGCCTTGTCGATCCCTTGGGATTTTTCTCTGGCTTACATCTTTCCTCCTCTTCCTCTATTGATCAGAGTCATCCAGAAACTGAAGCGGGAGCGTTGTCCTGTTATCCTGATCTCTCCAAACTGGCCTTGCCAGTCCTGGTATCCGGAGTTGCTGGCCATGTCAGTGGCGGATCCGTTCCCACTTCCTGCCCGTCCGGACCTACTTCTTCAGGGATATCTGTGGAAGGAGGATGTTCACTCTCTCCATTTGATGGCATGGCGGTTGAATCCTCGATTCTAGCAAAGAAAGGATTTTCTCCTTCTGTGGTGTCGACTATGCTCAGTGCTCGTAAGCCTGTGTCTTCCAAGATCTATCATCGCATATGGTCAACTTTTGTGGCATGGTGCTCTGATAAGAAATGATCCCTTGAATTTCATCTTCCCACTGTCCTGGCCTTCTTGCAGGACGGTGTTGATAAGGGGCTCAGTCTGAGTTCCCTCAAGGTTCAGACTTCTGCCTTGTCTGTGTTTTTCCAGGAAAGGATTGCTATCCTTCCTGATGTGAAAGTTTTCTTCCAAGGTGTGACTCGCGTTCGACCTGCCTTCAAGAGTCCTGCTCCCCAGTGGGACCTCAATTTGGTGCTGGGAGTTCTCCAGCGACCACCGTTTGAATCCTTGGCTTCCATTCCATTACGTCTCTTGACTTGGAAGATGGCCTTCCTTTTGGCTATTGTTTCAGTTCGCCGGGTAGCAGAGTTACAAGCTCAGTCTTGTAAACCTCCTTACCTGGTGTTCCACAAGGATAAGGCTGTGCTTCGCACTACCAAGGAATTCTTACCCAAGGTTGTGTCTGAGTTTCACATCAATCAGGAGATTGTGGTTCCCTCTTTCTGCCCTAATCCTTCATCTGACAAGGAACGAGATCTCCATTTGTTGGATGTGGTGCGTTGCCTCAAGTTTTATGTTCATCGCACCGAGTCTATCAGGAAGTCTGACGCGCTATTCGTCATTCCTGAGGGGCCTAGGGCAGGGAGACCGGCTTCCAAAGTTACCATTGCCTCTTGGATCAAGGCTACTATTCGTGAAGCCTATAAGTTGCGGAATAAGCACGTTCCCTTCAGGGTGACTGCCCATTCCACCAGATCTATTGGGGCCTCTTGGGCCTACAAGAATCAGGCTTCTGCTGATCAACTGTGCAGAGCGTCCACTTGGTCCTCTGTGCACACCTTTTCTAAGCACTATCGAGTTGATGTACTGGCTTCGGCTGATGCCAGTTTTGGAAGGAAGGTCCTGGAGGCAGTTTTGCCTGTGTAGGTCTTCCGCTCTGTGTTCCTTAGTACTTCCTTACTGTTGAGCCCTGTTGGCTCTAGTTCCGTGTGCTGTGTTAGTTCAGGGATTGTTCCCTTGATTGGTGTCCGTTGACACTTACAGTTTGGGCTATGTTATTAACTGGTTCATAGCAGTTTTTATGTCTTGGGCCTTGTTCTGGTCCTTGCCTTATTTCCCACCTCTGGATCAGCTCAATGTTTGTACATCCCAGAAGTACCAGTGACCTGTATTGGACGACAGTGAAAATAGGATTTTAGTCTTACCTGTTAAATCCTTTTCACTTAGTCCATACAGGTCACTGGTCTCCCACCCTGTCAAGGGACCAGACCTGGCTCTCCTGTGGCATTCAGTGGGAGACCTTTGGGGCATGCTCACAGGAGTCTTTCTTTTTGCTTACCTGGGGTCAGTTTTAGGGTCTCAAATCAATCTAGTGGCTCTGGCCTGAAGGTGGCTTAAGTAAGAGGGGAGGCTCCGCCCCCTGCAATCATTTGCATAATTGTTCCTGCCTATTAAAGGGGCGAATCGCCTCCCAGAAGTACCAGTGACCTGTATGGACTAAGTGAAAAGGATTTAACAGGTAAGACTAAAATCCTATTTTAGTCCTGGATGTCATGTCCATGTAGATGGACTTGTCGGTTTCTGAAAGCTCTTTTTGTTTTGATTTCTGCACCGTGGAGGCTGAATACATTTTTCCAATCATCTGTTTTTGTATGGTTGCCATAAGGAACTTTCCATTTATATGTTGGAAAAACACAAGTTCAAGGCATCGCCTGTATTTGTGGTCAATCAGCCACTCCCCTACACCTCGTAATTCAGATTTTGTTACTTGTTAGCAGACCTGACATCGTGCAGCCCTTTGTCATGCACTGGTCCAGCTGCCAGCTTACCATTAACCGCAATATACCTGCATCTAATCTCCATTCGATAAGTCTGTATCATTCCTAGTTCTCCCTGTCTTCCCCAACTTCAGTTTCTAGCCCGTTCACCTTCCGCTACGTAGGCTTGTCTCCCACATTGTAACATAGTAATTTAGGTTGGAAAAAAAACTTGCGTCCATCTAGTTCAACCCTTTTCCTATTCCTGTGTAACATCATTGATTCAAAAGAAGGCAAAAAAACCCTCAATATAGCAATTTCAAATTCTGCCTTGAATGGGAGAAAAAAATTCCTTCTTGATTCCAAATGGCAATCCGATTTCTCCTTGGATCAACAAGCACTAGCTAAACATTAATTCCAATACTATGTTCTGCTCTTTCAAATAGGTTTCCAGGCCCTTTTTAAAGGCATCTAATGTATTCAATAGCACCCCCTCCTCAGGCAGTGAATTCCATACCATTATTGTCCTTACCGTAAAGAATCCCTTCCGCTGTTGTAGATGAAATCTCCTTTCCTCAAGTCTAAGCGGGTGACCCCTTGTCCTTTGTACTGTTCTGTTAATGAACAGGTCTTTGAAGAGCCCTTTGTATGGGCCCTGAACATATTTATATAGTGTTATCATATCCCCCTCTAAGATGCTGTTTCTCTAGTGTGTACAAGTTTAATTGTAGCTCCTTCACAATTGCCAGCCTTCCTACCTCCCCTCTACCCCCCCCCCCAGCTCTGTTCCTGTTCTTTCTAACCATACTATCCCACCTCAATGATGCGTGACGTCTTCTCAGCTGCCGCGTCCCCATTGAGCAGCGACATCCTGCCCGGAGCACCCACGGCTTCTCTCCTTCTACCATCAACAGACTCGCTACTTCCTATCTACTGAGTAAGCCCCTAATTTAGCTGAATACAGTATTATCTTGTCATACATTCTATTATAGGCCAGTGTCCAAGTTTGGTCCTCAAGACCTATCAACAGTACAGGATTTAAGGATTTCTCATCTGAGCACAGGTGGACTAATCAAAATGAATGAGCTGATAGCTAATACACACACACTCACAATCCATCCTGGTTTTTCGCCTGGGTGGGAATGGTTTTAATTTTTTTTTTTTTTTTCCTCTCTCACCCCTGTTACCCACTCCTTACTAAATAAGTATATATTTATATATATATATATATATATATATCCTAGTTGAACAGCCCGTTACACGGGCCACAGTGCCTCTGGCAGCCGGTCGCGGGGCAATCACACGCAGTGGAGACTTCCCGCGCCTCGGCTGATACAGAGCTGGACGCTCCTTTGGAGTGCCCAGCACTGTATCAGGCGCGGGCAGTCTGTACTGCGCATGACTGCCGCACGCGCAGCAGCGTCTACTGCGCATGTCGGGCGTTACACACAACTTGGCGAATTATTATATAGGATATATATATATATATATATCCCCTGCTTCACTTCCCCCTCATAGTTCAGATTATTATTTTCACTTTCTTATTCTTCTCTAGTGGCATCTGGGGATGGCAGCAGATGGTGTCTGGGTGCACGCTTAAATACAAATCAAGTGGAAGAAGTGGCACTCATCAGGTTACAATAATTTTTTTTTTTTTAATTTTTTTTTATAATTTAAATCGACGTTTCGGTATGCACTTGTGCTTTTCCCAGAATTTCCATTTGGCAGGCTTTCTTCAAATTGGCTGTCAGTTTTGCAGTGGCCATTTTACTTCTGTCTTGCTTTTGCTACACAGAGGCAGACTCTTTGCTCTCCTTCTCCAGATTAACCCCCATTCATTTGCCAGATAAGTGAATTTTTTGGTCTTTTTGAGGGTGCTTGTTCTGGGCATATTTTCTAGTATTTAAACTACTGTAGAACACTTTATAGGGAAAGAATGTTCGATTTTAAGGGGCATGGGGGATAAATCAAAGCTAAGGACAGAGTGGCATCCCTTATCCAATCACATAATGTTCCTCATGCCAAACATGGCTTCCATGAGAGTATTCGGGATCTATCTGTCCCTCTTGTGCTGCAGTCCCTACTACTCCACCGGGGCCTTCAAGCATGGATTAAGAGCAACCTTTGGTCAAGACAATACTGTCTTCAGTGGCCCAAATCCCCTTCTCTTTACAGGGGAGTGCTTCAGTCTTGGAAGCCCC
Organism: Rhinophrynus dorsalis; assembly: GCA_037306005.1. Taxonomy (NCBI): domain Eukaryota; kingdom Metazoa; phylum Chordata; class Amphibia; order Anura; family Rhinophrynidae; genus Rhinophrynus; species Rhinophrynus dorsalis. Next base: position 400,170,516 of record CM074722.1, read on the forward strand.
CACTACCTTTAATTATGTGGTCCCCATTCCTACCAGTGTACTTCAGGTTCTTGGGGCTTCCTCTGAGGAGGAATAGTCAGAAGGGGGGGAGGAGGATGGGAAATAAGAATATATGGATTCTTCCTACTCCTGTGGAGATTCTTATGAGGCTGATCCTCTACCCTTGGCTTAGGGGCACATTTGGGCTGTTTTGGAGACTCTTCAGGTCTCTGACACCTCTGATGAGGGGACTACCTCTATGGATGTTTTCCAGAGGCATAAGAAGTTTTCTCCCTTCTCTCCTACTAATGCTACTCTTGACCAGACTCCTTTGGATGAGTGGAAAACTCCTGAAAGGCTTGTTTATCAAAGTTTTTGTAAGCAATATCCCTGGGGCAGTGGGCCTCGCCACCAACTGTGGATGCTCCTATTTCACACTTGGCTAAGACTACTGCTCTTCCTCTTTTGGGTGCAGCAAACCTGAAGGAGCCAGCCGACAAGAAGATGGACTCTATCATCAAGACTGTCTTTGTGGTCACTGGAGCAGCACTGAGACATATTTGCTTTTGCCTGGGTTAACGGAGCTGTGGCTGTTTGGCGTGAACAGCTGGTTGATGCTGGCTGTGCTGATGTCACTATGTAGGACTTTTTGGTTCTGACTGCCAGCATTAAAGAGGCCAACAACTATGTCTCAGGCAAATCTTTGACAAGGTTAAACTATCTGATAAGGCCTCAGCTTTCTGTTGCTGCATGTCGCACACTGTGGCTTAAGATTTGGTCTGCAGATAAATCTTCCAAGAAGTCACTGGTTTCCTTGGCTTTTCAAGGCAAGTCCCTGTAGAGCACTTTATTCTCTCAGATTCCCACCAATCGTCCGTCCATGGCGAGTAAGGTACATCTTTTTTTGTCCCCCCCCACAAACTGGAGCAGAGGCCAAAAAGCTTGCAAGCCTCTCAAACGCACACTGCCGCAAATCTCTGGTAGCCCAAGTGAGAAGATACAAGGGCTAAGTTTGACAACCACTCATCCGCATGACTCGTGGAATCCTGGTTTGTCTCTCCCTGTCACTCCTTCGGAATAGCTATTGGCGCGGCACATTCAGGATTGCACTCGGCTTTTGGTCCACCACGGGTGTATTCTGAATATGCTGAAATCCTCTCTGGTACTCTCCCAGCTTCTGCTATTCCTGGGGATGTGGTTAGAACCGGTCTTCCTACCAGAGGAGGACAAGATTCTTCTTGTAATGCAGGAAGCATCTCAGCCACTATCAGGGATTTCATGAGGGTTCTGGGCAGACTGGTGTCAACACTGGATGCTATTCCTTACTCACAGTTTCACACGAGAATTGCAGCGGGATGTTATCCAGAGCTGGTCCCGGCTCCCTGAGCATCTGGATCGTCGGCTTGCCCTCTCTTCGGAGACCAGGAGGGACCTCCAGTGGGGGTTGCTGAGGCCAAATCTGGAATAGGGGAGACCCTCTGCGATTCCAGAGTGGACCTTGGTCACAATAGATGCCAACCTCAGTGGATGGGATGTGGTTCTGGGTCATCTGGATGTCTAGTGCAGGTGGACAAGTGAGGAGTCCCTCTTGTCCATCAATGTCTTGGAACTTCAGGGTGATCCTGCTGGACCTCACTTCTGCTGGGGAAGCCAGTGAGGGTGCAGTCAGATAACGCCACGGCTGTGGCTTACATCAACCACCAGGGGGCACTCGCAGTGCGTACACCTGGTTCGCGGTGAGGGACGTTCTTTGTTGGGAGAGGGCCTACTCTCTGACAACAATGGGGTGTGCCAACGATAGATCTCATGTCCACCAGGGACAACAGTAATGTTCCAACCATCTGCTCCCGGATGGAAAACCCTCTGGTCAATTCAGTGGAACTACTACCTTGCTTATATGTTTCCTCCGATTCCTCTCATTCTCAGGCTACTCAGGAAAGTCAGGATGGATAGTGTAACAGTCATTCTGGTTGCCTCTTTCTGGCCCCAGAGGACATGGTTTGTGAACTTGGTTAGTCTCTCAATTCAGGATCCAGGCCGGATCTCTTACTTCAGGGTTACCTGTGGCACGCCTATGTGGAAAAAATGGCATTCACAGCCAACATCCTAAGGCAGAAAGGTTTCTTAAGGGAGCTAATTTCCACCATGATTCAAGCCGAGGAAGCCTGTCTCCTCTAAGGCAAACCATAGGATATGCCTATTTTTCACAGATGGTTAGTGGACAATGCTGTGTCCTCTTAGAATTTTAACATCCTCTTGGTGCTGTCTTTCCCTCCAAGTTGGGGTGATCAAATGAACTCCGTCTTGGCTCCCTCAAGGTTCAGATTTCAGCACTTTGTTTTTCTCCAGAGACTTATTGCCACCATTGCAGATGTCAAGGTTTTTCTTCAAGGGGTGACTCATGCCTTCCCTTCCTTTAAGGTTCCCACTCCTCTGCAGGATATTAACCTGTTCCCGGGTGTTTTGCAGAGACATTCTTTTGGGCCTCTTGCTTCCATCTCCCTGTGTCAATTACACTCAAGATGGTCTTTCTTTTGGTAGTGGACTTAGTACTCTAGAGTTACTGACTTGCAAGCTCTGTTTTGAAGCCACCATTCCTGTTTTTTACACAAGGATAGGGTGGTGCTGCGAACTTCTGAGGAATTTCTTTGTAAGGTGGTTTCAGAATTCCATATCAATCAGGAGATTGCTATGCCTTCCTTTTGTCCTGATCCTAGGTCTGACAAGGAGTACATTGCCTTAAATTCTATGTGCATCATACTGGGCATTTTCACAAGGCTGACTCACTGTTTATAATCCCTGAGAGTCCTAGGGCAGGTCAGGAGGTTTCCAAAGTCACCATTGCCTCTTGGATCAAGGTTACCATATGCCAGGCATAGGAGATCCAGAAGAAACCTCCTTTAAGATCACATTCCACTAGGTCTGAGGGGGCTCTTTGGCCCTACAAGAATCAGGCCTTGGCTGAACAGTTGTGCAAGATAGTGACTGGTCCTCCATACATACTTTTGCCAAACACTACTGTGTTGATGTTCTGGCCTTGGTTGAGGTCTGCTTCAGATGGAATGGTCCTACAGGCCGTCCTGCCTGTCTAGGGGCCTGCACACTTTGTTCCACCATATTGTTCAATAGTTTTTGAGCCTTGTTGCATCTTATTCTTGTGTCCTGTGTAAGTTCAGTGTCCGTTGACGCTTACTGCTTGTGTTATTTAGATACTGGATAGTCCTGGAGAACTCCGGTATGATGGGGACTAGTGTGAGGTCCTTTCCTCTTTTTTCCCACCTCTGGAGGCTTAGCATTGGTATATCTCCATGGTACCTGTGTTCCAAGTTGAATGTAAGAGAAAATAGGATTTTAGCGTTCTTACCTGTTAAATCCTTTTCTCTTTAGTCCATATGGAACACAGGTCTCCCACACAGAGAAAGGGACCTTTGTATTGTGGTCTTGCCTTCTTGGAGAGCGGATTACTTTTTAGAATCTTTCTTGCAGGAGATTTTCTTCTTCATTTCTTACTTTGTGTGGCTTTGGTCACATGAATTCTGGGAGGTTGTAGGCAGGGAGGGTTTAGCTGGAGGAAGGAGTCTCCACCCATAAGACTCTGTCTTTTGAGATGTGTCCTGCCCTCCAGGAGGAGGGAATCAACCACATGGTACTGGTGTCCATATGAACTACAGAAAAAAGGATTTAAAGTGTTAGTAATGTCCAACAAAAAGTTTTTTGCATATAGAAGAGCTTAAAAAACTTGAAAACCAGGCACAAGTTTTAGACCATTCCAATGAAGGGATTCCTTGTAAGTAACGAGATTGCGGCACTTGTCAAGCGCCTCCATGTCGACCGACACGGATCTCCTGCTGACAGTGTTACAGCTGTCAGTAGGAGACAGCGAACTTTAAACGCCTGTATCTCTTAAACCATAGCAGTTTGAGAGAGACAGTTTTTTTGCATATAGCTCAGCTTTTTAAGTTCTTCTATATGCAAAAAAAATTTTGTTGGACATTACTAACACTTTAACAGGTGAAAACACTAAAAATCCTATTTGTTTTTTTTCCCACATGCTTTCAAATTACTACCCATTCATCCATCACTCTAGCATCTTCACTGCATTAAATGGCACAAATCTTACTACTTTTTCACCTGCCTTAGCTTCAGATCCAAAAATTGTCCTAAACTATTTGACGACTTCTCTGGAATTCTCTGCTGTCTCCTCCTAAACTAGTCCTGCTGCCCGCCTAATAGCCATACACTGTCTAGATGATTTTCTTCTCATCAAACCCTCTCTTCTCCTCCTCCTCCTCCTCCTCCAGTTTACCTAAGCTAACCTCACCATTTCAAGCACTCAACATCCCTATAGCTGCTCTTAAAACATACGTTCCGTCAACCTCAGTGGAATTCCGAAGAATAGTCCTTGATTCCTCTAAACAAGAGGCTAACTTCTCCTAGATAAGTTAGGCCGCATCGAATACATTATTTTCCCTCTACAATTTTGTCTACCCCAAGGCAGGTGCCTTCATATCACACCTACTTTACCTTCATTACTCTGCCCCTCACTCATGGAACTGATTCCTCAAGCACTGGAACAGTCACTGCCTTCCCCTGGTCCATTCTTATTCCTTCACTGCTGTCTTCTCGGTCCAGTGGTTTGCAGACCCATAACCCTGCTATAGTCTTAAAGCGGAACTTTCACTACACTAACATAGCGCTGCAGATGATTATTACATTAGCGCTATGCACACACTTATTGTTATTTTCAAGTATAGTTGCTGCTTTAACGAAAAATATAACCACCTATGCGGGTAGCCTGCATCTCTGCATCTGCGCTGTCCATCCCCTTCAACTCCACAATTGGTGGGTTGAATTCCTTTGTGCCAAAAGGCACCAGAAGGGACTGACAGCACAGGCACAGAACGCGCCTACTGCAAACTCCCAGCCGGTGCCTGCCTGCATAGAAGAATATATTTTTCATTAAAGCTGCAATTATAATTGAAAATAACAATAAGTGTGTGCATAGCTCTAATGTAATAATCTTTTGCAGCATTACGTTATTGTAGAGAAAGTTCTGCTTTAACATTTCCTCATTTCCTTGGTTCTCTTCAACATCATCTTTTAAAGACCTCCCTCTTGGGCCTCTTACAGATAATTTAGCTCCATCCATTTGATTTCCAAGGATGATTCTCCTCACCCACTTTCATGATGTTCCTGCGAAAACTTACATGGCTGTCACTATAGTTCAAATTTTACATACATTGTATCTTTTTACCTGGTTTTCAGAACCCTGCTGCTGAATGTCTCTTGATTTTAAATTTCAAGAATTCTTCATGCTTCAAACTAAAGCCAACCCTCACTCTTCAACTCATCTGCGATTTAAAGACCTGATTAAGCCCTGAATTCTCTTTTCTCCAAAGCTAGTGCTATAATTCACAACACTCTGGCTCTGAATACGAAGAATGCCTACAAAGCCTGGGTTACCTTCAAGATCTCCTCCTTTCTCCATCCCAGACATTCTAGCTTTCGCCCCCTGCTGCCACTCAACAGTTCACCATTAAACTTTACCTTAAAGATCTAGCATTTTTCCCTATCCTGTTCCTCAAAGTTCTAACCAAACTAACCCTCTTCCTCAGTCTACCCCCTCATACATGACTCCATGTTGATGGTCACATCTTCTGGCAGCTGTCATATCTCCACACTCACCCATTCAAATATCACATCAACTACATGCTCCTTGCAGCCATATCATTAGTTTTATTTTCTGGTACCTTAGGCCTAGTGAGTTTACTGTATTCACAAAAAAAAACCCTTTAAAATAAATAAAAATAAAATTGAATACCACACTAGGCCAATATAATTTATACTTGTTCATTCCCTTTTAAAGACACAACAATCTCTCACGGGCATTCATTTTCCCTTCTGCACTACTGACATCTTACCCTACCTTGCCTTTCTTCATTTGTCAACCAACTCCTTTCTTTTCCTCTCCTACTTCTAGCAAACGGCCCTCTAAAAAACATCCATCTTTACAAACATAACAGGATAATTTCCATGTCATTCAGAGATTAAACAGATGGCACTCTTCTTGCTTTTCACAATACATCATTAAACCTGCTGATGAAATGAGGCAGGTGCTTTCATCTCGCAGGTGCTTTCATCTCTCTCACTGACTTCAGCTTAAGTATACTGTTCTCTGATCTTCTGCAAGTAATGTACTTTTTGTACCTTTTTTGTTGCTAATCTTTATAGGCTTTTCTTTTTGGCTTTCAGTCAGGCTTACCACCTTATATCACTCCTAGATTTGTCCAGGCCTAGGTTTATACACCGTTCATAGCACTGTCCTATCTTCTTCATGAGCTCCAACCACAAATTCAAGGAATCAGCCCCTACCTTACAGTTCAAAATTCAGATTCCCTCCCCATCTCACTCTTTTTCAACACTTCATATTTAGGCTGAGGCCTTCAATCAGGCTTACTGACCTATAGGGTTCCTAATTTCATCCAGGCCTAGGTTTATCCACAGTGCATCACTCTGTCCTATCAACACTGTATAGTACCTTCTTTCTTAGCCCTGACCACAAACTTTTTTATTTCCTCTAGAAACCTGCTTTTCATGGTGACTCATGTAAAGTACATTTTTCTTGTTTAAGTTGTATGCATGGAGTGCACAGACCCCTGATTAACTGGAGAAATATACATTTTCAGAAAGATTTCAGAAACTCTAAACACCTCTAGCAAGCTTAACAAAACAAAAAACAAAACAAAACAATGTAACATGAATGCCACATGTCTTCTGACTACACGATACGAAGTATGTATAGGTTAGTGGTTCACATTTTTTGTGTCAGGGCACCCCTAACATGCGATCTGTAATTTTCATGGCACTCCATTTTAAATGACATTTTATCATGAGTGTAGTGAGAGGGGTAAAGATGCGTAATATATAATTAATCTTATGCTGCACTATAATTATGGCAAAAACAAGTATATTGGGCTTAACTGTTTCTATAATTATGCATTTGTTAACCCCTTAAGGACCAGAGGGGTGGCCAACACATTGCTTTGCACTGCTTACTCACCCATCTGGTTAAAGTCTTTATGAAAAGATGTGGCTCCCTAAGCTATTGCCCAGGCCCAGACTATTCGAATGAAGTAGTTCTTCTTATATCTCGCAATATTGGCTCTGCTGTAGAGCGAAGGCCAGTGTGCGGACTGGATTCCAAATCTGACAGCTAGATGGCAGACTTTTGACAGTTTTGGTCAGTGCGGGGAAACTTTGCTTATGAATATCTCTCAAACCATAAATGTTTGAGAGATAAGATTTATATTGTTCTTAATGTTTTTTTAATGCCTACAAAATAAAATAAAGATAAAACAAAGTATTACTATCCCTTTAATGCTAGCTGGGGGTGGAACATCACCACCTGGGGAAGCAGACAGTGCGTGTTTGGGTCATTGGCCACCAGTGGAACAAGGTCAGGGTGTCAGAAAGTTGTGTGGTTCAGTAGCTACTAGAGGGCTAAGACTAGAGAAGAGTACCACATATGAGTCGTTCTATGGCTACCAGTGGACAGTGGAACATGCCAGGTAGTGTATACGTGTGGGACAGTGGAAAATAGCTGGTGTGTCAGGCAATTAATGTTTGTGATTCTGTGGCTACCAGCGGAACAATGCTGGGTAAGCAATGTATGTGTTGGTCTGTGGCTACCAGTTGGGTAAGGCCGGGAAAACCGTTTATGTGTAGATCTATGACTTTCAGTAGGACAGTGGAATAAGGTTGGGGTCTCAGACAGTGTATACGTGTGGGACAGTAGAACAAGGCTGGCGTGTCAGGCAATGTATGTGTGGTTCTGTGGTTATCAGTTGCAGTGTCAGGCAGTGTATGAGTGTTCTGTGGCTATCAGCGAGACATAAATAACCCGTACATACCGATGTTGAGAGCCGCATTGCTTGATCTGTTTTATGTCCTCTATTTTGTTTTCTAGGTGGTTGTTATGGAGGGGACCAACAGCACTGGCAGAAAGTTTGTTGCTACAAAACTTTATGAGGTGAGAATTCAGGGTCAATTTTAGCTATGTTCCTTAGACCAGCGGTCTGCAGTATGAGGCCATCCAGCTGTAGCTGGACTGCAGCGTCAGTCATCCTCTGACAGCTGTGGGCTGCTGGAGGGTGATGGGAGCTGTAGTCCAGCAGCAGGTAGGGGGTCTCATATTGTCCACCCGTGACTTAGACTTTGTTCACATTGTCCATGCAAAATGTAACATGGGGGTGTGGGTTGGCTGTTCTCTTGGGCAACTACCACCTTGCATTAATCCAGTGAGTTGGAGAATTCTGGCAGTTAAACCAATGGGAAAATTTTATTTGTTCCTGTGATGAGGCTGTTTTACTAATGAACCACTATAGTTCCAATGTTCTCTGAGCGCAATGTCAGGTTTTACATCTAAATATCTCATTTAGCTGTACAATTTCAAATGCCAAGAGAATTGTGTTAATGCCTTATTGATTAAGTAAGCCATGGAAGGAGCAGTAAAACTTTATTAAAAGGGAAAAAATATAGATTATTGGGCCCTTTTGGACGAGTAAAATAAGGGTACCCCCACATTTTGGATAAGCTTTGTTCCAAAAGTATTGCAATTTAAACACTTTATCAGTGCCACCTGGAGTCCATACAGTTGTTTTTTGTTTTGTTTTTCTCAAAATAAAACTTGACTGACAGTTAATCTTGCATCCTGTGTTGAATGCAGGAAACATGGGGTTAAAGTTACCTCCTCCAGGATGGACATTTACCCCCGTGGTTTCTGTGTTCCACATGAACTAAGAGAAAATGATTTATCAGCAAGTATTAAAGTATAAAGAGCACCTGTTCAGTCATGGGATGGGGCATGTGTGTTTGCCTTGATTCAGTATTTGGGGAGGTGAACACCTCACCTGTTCTAATATTTTGCTACTTCAATCTAATATTATGGACCGGCAATTAAAGGGATTTTTTTCCCCTTACCAGAAATCATTAGCAATTTATTCTAGAATAACGCTTCTTATAGCTATAGATTGAGCTGGATATTTTAAAATATACATTGGTAAATTTGTGAACATAATACTATGTGATGTAAAAATGCATGCATGCTTATCTACATACATATACTATGAAAACTGCGCTTGATCATTGTTTTCCTCTTTCTATAGGGTGTACCACTTCCTTTTTATGATCCAAGCAAGGAATTTGAAGGTAGATGTAAACTTTGCTGAATCTTTGCACCGTTCTTTAAATCAATAAATATCCGTACCTCAGTATACCCTGAAGGTGGCAGCATCGCATAGGCAGTTTGAAATTGGAATCTCACGACTAACCTGAAAATAATTTATTTAGAATGGGATGTCTAACTTTTAGTAGTTACCTGACCACTATGGAAACAGAGTTCCCATACCTTAAAACGTCCACCCTCTCATCATTTGTGCTTTCAGTATTTCAAATAGAGCTTATGGGAGATTTCTGTGCTCTCCATTCAAGACTTTTTATAAATTTGCTGATCTGTTGCATCAGTGAAGAGAACAGTTGATTCCTCTCCCAGAAGCACCATTTAAAGCAATATCACCAAGTCCTGCAGGTCATGAAGATCTGTGGGGATATACATAAAAATGTATGTGTGCAATTATAAATCTATGTATTCTATAACATTGTACTTGTATTTAGCAAATAGTAATAAAGTTTACCTGGAATAGCGCTTCTTGGTTTAACCCTTTGAGTGCCAAAGGGGTATCCAAAGCATTGCTTCTCAATGCGTTGAATACCTCTGTAGCACTCAAAGGTTAAAAGGGAATATTGAAGAGCTAAACATTTAATAGCAAGAATATAGCAAAATGAATTTTATTCAGAACTCAATACATGAGTAGCAACCGTCTGGTCAGCATTATCCTTTGTCTGTGCCTGGGGATACCAAACCGTCCATTTTTTGCAGCCTTTTTGTTGTGTGTGTGATGTAGAAAACATGAATAGGTTAAAGGGGCAATAAACGCTTATTACAAAATATATTGTTGGTCCTTTTGTTCTTCTTTAATTTATCAGCTACCATACGGTGCTGATTTTATTATTGCATGTGTAAAGTCTTAGTGTGACACCAAGCTTTCCATAGATGGATGTAGCAACAGCATCACCTAGCGGCAAAAAATCTTGGGCTCAGGCAATCCGTTAATTCTGTAATGCCTTGAAAAAGAATCTACTAGCATTGGGAGTACTCTTGTTTTTTTCAAAAGGGAAAAAGGCCTACATGTTCTACTCTTTTGTAATTGGGATTTACAGCTTCTATAATAATGCTGCAGTAAGCAATACCTGATACTCTAGCTGTTGGGGACCACAACTCATATCATCCCCATCCAGCCAATTTGTGTCTTAAACAGCCAGAGAGCCAAAGGTTGCCTACCTTTGAAAAAGATGGAATTCATCTGCTCTTCACTTTTTTTATGCTTGTTTTGCCTCCCTTTTTTTAACGGGATTAGGTTTCTAACCCGGTGAATGAGTATTTTATAGTTGGAAAATACCTCTAGAATATTATATAGTAGTTGCTGAGCCCGTGTACACGGGCCACAGTGCCACCCAGCAACGGCCGCAGTGCACTCATGCACAGTATAGACTGCCCGCGCTGTAGCTGATACGGAGCGGGGTGCTCCGAATTCAGACAGTAGTCTGTTATCAGCTGCGGCACGGGCAGTCTGTAGTGCTCATGTCTGCAGCGCGCGCAGCCGTCTCTACTGTGCATGACAGCTTCTAACAAATTATTAAATAGGATTCAGCCAAAAAAAGATTAGTCAACAGCTTTCAGTACCATAAACTTGGTTCCATTGTAACTTCCTCTCTGTTAAGGATACTCTAACTCCTTGGATGCTATTGCATTGTTTCATAATATGTTGCTGACATAACTAGTATCTAAGGGCTTTAAATGAGCCCCTCATGTTGTATTCAGTTTTGCATATTTGAAATCTTCGTTTGAATCGTCCTGTGAATCAAATGACAAGCCAATGCACACAGTCTAAAGGCTTAGTAACCCTTAATTCTGACTGCATATTCTGCAGGTGTACAGTCAGATTGTCTGTACTTTTATTAATTGTTTAATCTTCACCTGTTTTACAGTTGTGTCCCTGACAGTGAGATCTCTGGATCCTGGGATTTCTTGTCCACATACCATCAAAGCAGGATGTAATACAGTATTGTAGTCTATCTGCAGCACTGAATGTTGTATGTGCTTTATTTTTCACAGTGTATTACTAGACCTACTTTCATATTCTCTGACAGAACACTCTCTGCAAACAGATCCAGGTGGCTCATTGTCAAGGAAAGAAGTGTAAAAAAGTGGTGTGTGTGTGTGTGTGTGTGTGTGTGTGTGTGTGTGTGTGTGTGTGTGTGTGTGTGTGTGTGTGTGTATGTGTGTATATATATATATATATATAATATATAAATATATATAATGCACACACACTAGTCAAACAGCCCGTGTACATGGGCCACAGTACCAGGCAGCAACAGCCACAGTGTAGTCATGCACAGTACAGACTGTTCGTGCCTCGGCTGATAACGGAGCGGGGCTTTCAGAATTCAGACCGTAGTCCTCTCTGCACACTACGGTCTGAATTCTGAGTGCCCAGCTCCGTTATCAGCCGCAACATGGGCAATCTGTATTGCGCATGACTGCAGCACGCGCAGCAGTCTTTACTGCACGTGACCGCTTCTGACAAACATACAATAGCGAATTATTAAATAAGGATAATATAATATAGTGTGTGTATAGACACTTTGTACATCAAATACTTACAGAATGTCAGGTCAAAAAGTCAAATTACTATTCCTTTAAGAGCGATTAATCCTTTTATTTCTGAATTGATTTGCGTGAGTTCAGAATTGTATACCAATTGATCTCTGTGCTACACCAAGAGCTTTATTAGCATATGTTGCTGCACTCAGACAGATCACTTCAGAGATAAAAGTATCAATATCTTCAAAATAGTGCATCTGTTGGTCTTTTGTCTTTGTCCAACATGATGTATGGGCAGTTTTGCATAAAGCTTTCAGATATGCAAATGTATTTCAAGGTGACAGTCCCACTTTAAGCATAGTACTTTTTTTTAGATGAATACTGAACATTCTTAGTGACCTAGATTTACTAAGCCACAGAGTCAGCCGTGCATCTGATTTTACTGCATTATGTGTGAAACTTGCAGAAGTGAGTTAGTCACCAAGGAATTAAAGCACAGAGGATTAAATGGGGGTAATGCATGGTAACAATAGATTTAACATGTGCATTAAAAACATTTTGCCTTTTTAACTTGCAGTAATTAGAATAAAAAGTGTTAGTATGAATGTTAATCTATCTCTATGAACAAACATCCATATGTTTGCACAACTGGAACAACCATTCCACAGTTGATGCTTCTGGCAGATGTGAGCATAGAGCCTATTTGGAAACTCAGGTTAGCAGTCTGGAGAAGGAGGTTGCAACACTGGTAGACACTGGCAATCTTGACATGGGTTTGCAACTCGTGCAAGAGAAAACTTGTTTAGGATGTAGTGGGGGTGGAGATTTGAAAAGGAAGAATAGGGATGACACACCTGTGTTTTCTCACCCTAATTGATTTGCTTTTTGATTGTGGGGGGAAGTCAGGAATTCCTTTGCTGGAGAGAGCAGTTCTTTCTAATGTCTGGAAGAACAACCCCTTTAGTGCTGCTGGAATTTGTGATGCAGGTGATTTAGGCAGGAAGTGGTGATAAGAGATTCCATAACTGAGAAGATGGTTCTCTGGATTGCTGCATTTGAACAGTTTGCTGTCTCAAGGGACTGTGTATGACCAGGCTGACTATGGCACTAAATGCAACAAATGACTAGGGAGCTAATTGTGTGATTAAATGCTTGTAAGCGGAAGGGTTGTGGTTATCTAGAGTAATGGGCTGTTTTTTCCCTTGGCTCAGTGTTTGTAGTGGATATTGATTGTGATTAGTGTAAGGGTGGCTGTTTTGCTAAGGGATAGGATGGTTAGAATGTTGCAAGAGGCTTTAAACAAGTAAGGAGGGGAGAATGAAACGAAACAGGATTGGGAGGTAGCCTGTGTAGAAGAGGAATCTGGATTAAATAGAGGGCATGTGGGCTAGTTCATTTAATAGGGAGGTGTCTATTTTAGTGTGCTATAGAGAAAATAAATACTTTTCAAAAATGCACATCTTCAGAATGATAATAACAAAATGTATACTTGCAAATGAACATAGTCTGATAAAATAGTTGTTGGAACTGGTTCCAGCAAATGACTGCATGAGCTAGGTAATACTGAAACTTGACTGGATGTTATGCATGATTAGGAAGTCATTAAAGAAGGATATACACTTTTTAAGGGGGCTGGGCTAAGCAAAAAGGAGTATGCCTTTATGTAATAAAATTTTACCATTTAATATAAGGTAAGATGTTTACATTGAGGCCCTGAAGTTGCAGTACAAAGTGGGGGTAAACATTATAAAAAGATGCTGATTAGGTTTTGCTGCATGCCACCTAATATTTGGGAGCTTGAAGAATACCAACATCTTCTGCAAATGAAAAAGGCTTCTAGGTTAGGAAGTGCATTTAAGATGGGAGTTTTTAAATTGCTTTTCCTTTCCCATCACATAAAGACCTTCTGAGATCCTCCCAGGATCTGTGTTGATGCGTGACTCCAAATTTTTGCAGGACTTTAACCCCTTAAGGGCCCATGACGTGTTATGACAATCATGGGTAAACGTTTGTTAAGGACCCATGGCAGTCATAGCGCATCATGGAATTCAGAGGACCCCACACCGCTCTCGGACCCCTGAATCGATATCGGGGGGGGGGGGGTGACCCTCTGCGGTCCTTAACGTCCAGTGCTGTGCCAGGACTGTCACGGCTGTCAAGCACTTAAGGATCAGTGACGGTCCTGGCAAGTCATGGAATTCAGGGCACCCTGTGCGGCTGCACGCCACTCGGGGAGCCTTGAATCAGATCCAAAAAAAAAAAATGCCCCGTGGCCCTTTAAGGGTTAACTACCGGCCACACTGTGCGTCTCTGCATACAATACTCATACTTGCTCCAATACACGGGGGGATTTGTACAGTCTACGATTTAACCCCAGGGCCTAATAGGTTCTATCTTGATCACTTGCTTTTATTTGGCATATATATATATATATATATATATATATATATATATATATATATATATATATATATATATAATAATTTTTTTTTTATTTATTGCTTTTTGTCTGATTTCTCATTCCCTCATTTCTACAGAGTGTCCTCAGCAGATGGTACTAACAGCCTGTGGTCCCTTCACCACATCAGACTCCATCACTTACGATGCCCTGAAGGATCTGATTGACATTGTTAACAGAGACCGGCCAGACGTCTGCATCCTGGTGAGGAAAAAAGAAATAGATTTGGAACCTGATCTTTGCTTTTCTCTCTCTCTCTCTTCTCCATTGCACATTATCTCTCTTGTTCACTTTCTTGCAGCTTGGTCCATTTTTGGATGCGAAACATGAGCAAATAGAGGTATGTGAAGATCTTTCATACATTTAGGTGTAGCTCTTTCATACATTTATGTGTGTGTTAAATGTTTTTTGCACTATCTATAACTTAGTACATCAGCCTCACTGTAGAATGTGACAAGCGCTCGAGCAATTCTATAAAGGACATGTAACAATTCCCAACATTTTCAATGAATTAAATGGGGATTCTAACCCTTTGGATGCTAGAGAGGTCTCCAACATATTGCAAACTGATTTTTTGTGTTTGAGAACTCTCTAGCAATCAAAAGAAGTAATTGGGCAATACCTGACCTTCAGAGTAGATGGTCACACTTTAAGTGTGCTCTGTGATTACTGCAAGGAAACAGAAGATCGTAAGGTCTTTTACCACATCTTTTTTGCTGTCACTTGCCTCCGCAGTCACACTGGCAAGGGAGGAGATAGACAACAGATGGGGGGGAAACAAAGCTTATGGTGGATGCTGCTTATTTCAGCCTTAAGCCAAAAGTTTGATTCTGCACAAAATGTTGCTGGAGCCTCTCTGCATCGCCTGTGAGAAATTAACCTTTTTGATGGCAGAGTGTGGTACATTATATTAACTCCCTGCATAGTATGCTAATAAGGTATGCTTTGGGTGAAAGGTATTGCTTACTGTGCTACTAGACACTCACCCAGTGTGTGGGCTCTGCCTAGATTTCTTCATAGTACATTGAGGCTGATGTAATATAAGTAGAACAGACACAATTCTGGAGCAAATCAATTCCACCATAGGAGACAAAAAAGTCCCAATTATGTAAATGAGGCTTTTAACCCCCTTAAAGCGAATGTATCACCTTTAAATTTTTTCACCTATTTGAAAACTTCATTTAAAACTGTCTGTGTCATGTTAACTTAAATCCAGAAGATGTAGAGTTTAGGAGAGATTTATCTCTGGGGAAAGTTAAATTGACAGTCTCCTAATGCGGCTCAGTGCTTAATTTGCATATGAAATGTCACTGAAAAACTTACTTAACTTATGAAACGTCACTGGTACAGCACCAGTACCACAACTAACAAATATGAGTATTAATAGAAGATGCCAAGTGTGAATATCTCCTTAACTGTTAATTTGGCGGTCTTTTGGCTAACATGGTGCATAGGTAGTTTTTAATGAAATATGAAAACTTTAGTCAAGGCGACAGGTCCACTTCATTAATGTTTTATTTACCACTGGAAATTTGTATGCACCTAACTACATTACAGTCCCAAAGGCAGAGGAAGCTAGTTGTTTGTGGTGTCATTAATATTGCTCCTACCCCCAAACGTCACTTTAATAATTCCATTCCAGTGCTAAGGTCCCATTACCTCTTTTTCTGGTCTATTCCCTTAGCCCTCAGTGCCAACCATGTGTGTGGCATGGACCTGGCCATGTGTACCCACACAGCCAAGCCCGTGCCCCACCCCCCATGGCTGCACAATCCCCTTCCACTCAAAAAAAAAAAAAAAAAAAATATATATATATATATATATATATATATATATATATATATATATATATATATATATATATATATATTATAGTTTGTTTTGTTTTTGTTTTGTTTTTGCAGACCTTGTTGGGAGGGCACCAGGGCCCCTCCTGATTTCCCCACCACCACCACCTTCCCCCAGCTCCTGCTTCACTCCTACTTGAATTTCTGGTTAGGAGTGAGCGGGATTGGGGAAAGCCTTCTTATGTCACCGGTGATATGAGAAGGCTTTCCCTAGTCCTGCCCACTCCTTCTCGGTCAGGTAGGAAAGAACCAGGAGTGCTCTCCTGCATCTACAATATTGATCTCAATTGCTGCAGGGTGCATCAGAATGTGTCCTGATGCCCCACCCCCAAGAGGTATATAAAGAAGTAGGTGGGGGGGGAGACTCCTGTGGCACACACAGAATTCTTAGCCGTGAGTTATTTAATTAGTTTTTATTCAAACATCGTTGGGGGTACACCAAGTGTAAAATGGCTCAAGTGTTTCCTTCGGGAAATAGTTGTGCACACCAGTCCAGGGGTAAAAAGACAAGTGATCCCTCATTTGATGCAGATGAATGTCTACTTTCCAAAATTGTATACCTTTTTAACTATCTGTAAGGATTATGAGCATTTTAATGAGGCAGGTAAAAAAAAAAAAAAGTGGCAGGTGTAGGATATTGTTCCTGGGATCACCATATTGTATGTTAACCCACACAAATAGGGTACCTTTTTTCCCAGGCTGGCAGCAAGTAAGGTGTACAGTAGGGAATTCTGTGGTTTTCAGAAATGTTTCAGTATTTTTGAAGTGGTAGAATTGTATTAAAAAACAATAAACAAATTAAAAAAAAAAAGTATTTGTTCCTACAGCACCACTTTCTCTGTCATTCAATATAGCTTACAGGTAACTCTGGGGAAGGCGTTAGCCCCTTTAAGTAGGCAGGAACAATTATTGGAAAGAATGCAGGGTGGAGCCTTCCTTCCCTCCATAGCTGAGCACTAGCCAATCCCCTCTAGTTAGATTTTGTTCCTTATAAGAAGACTGGCATGAGAACAGTTTTCCTTAGTTTTTAGTTTTTTATTATTTTCTTGTTAGATATGGGGTTTAGAAATGCCCCATTAACTACGAGATTTAGCTAAGCTCTATCCATTTGCTGACGTGGTCTTGGCTCACCGAGCTACACCTCCTAAGGTTGATGCCTATATCGCCAGTCTTTCTCCTTCCTCTGCATTACACCCGCAGTAGATACCTCCGCTCTTACAGACTCAGCTGATTGGGCGCTTGATGATATTTTACAGGCCGCATTCGCTGCCATAGGTGCGTCCTTGTGACCTACCCTGGCTTCTGCATGGGTTAATAGAGCCATTGCTGTTTGGACTGATCAGCTATCTGATGCTGTCCGTATGGGTGCCCCCAAAGCTGACATATTGACACTTTTGGCTGATATCTCTGTGGCTCAGCGCTACATTTCTGATGCTGTTAGGCTTGAGGCTAAGGCATCTGCTGTCTTTGTGGCTGCTAGGCGCTCACTGTGGCTTAAGTTCTGGTCTGTTGACCTGACCCTTCGGCAGTCTCTGATTTCTCTCTCTTCCCTTCCTGGGTACATCCCTCTTTGGCCCAGAACTGAAGGACATAGTTAGCGGGGTTACTTGGGGCCAGAGTGCTTGGTTTCCCTTGGCCCCTAAACTCAATCCTCAGGCACGAAGGCGCCATCCTTTTCGTGCTTGTCCAGATGGAGTACATGGGTCTGACCCAGTGCTGTCTCAGGCACAGTGTTCCATCCCTATGCCTCCGCAGCATTGGAGACCCAACAGCTCCCACTCTGAGCCTAGCCTCCTTCGGCAGGACTAGCCAAACCTTGGTCCGCATGTACTTGTGGGTGCTTGTCTGTGGTGCAGACATTGTTGCGGACCTGTGGGTTTTGCTGGTGGTTCCTGTAGGGTACTGGAGTCCTTTCAACTCCCTCCATCCCTTACATTTTCTCTCTTCTCTCCCCCATCCAGGACCGGAACTGCCTTGTCTTTTCTGTGGGTCCATTCAGGATCTTTTGGACGAGGGGGATCTGGAACTGGTTCCCAAACCAGAAATGGGTGTAGTCTCGGGTTCCAACCTATTTGTGGTTCCCAAGATGGATGGCTGCTGCTGTCCTATTCTGGACCTCAAGGATCTCAATTCCTTCGTGGACATGACTCATTTCCACTAGGAGTTCTTACTATCCGTCATTGAGGCAATGTGTCCTGGGGACTTCCTGGCCTCCTTGATTTTGCAGGATGCCTACCTGCACATTGCTATTCATCTGGTGTGCTTGCGACATTGCTGTTCATCTGATTCGCTTGCGACAAAAGGCACATCCAGCTTTTTTTTTTGTTTGTTTGTTTTTTTTTACCTTCTTCTTTAGTCTCACCACAGCTCCTCTGGTGTTTATTCGATTCTTGTGGAGGTTTGCTTCTGTCATGCTCGCAAGAGATTTGGGTCCATCCGTACATGGACTTCTTGCTATTAAGGGCCCCTTCCGGGGACCTTATCCACCTGCTGGTTCAGGATTGATTTCTGTCACTCACCCTTCACGGTTGAGCCCTGAATGTGGTCAAGTTGGACCCAGTCCCATCGCAGAGATTGGTCCTTCTGGGTCTCCTATTCGACACCCTGCGGGGCATGGTCTTTCTGTTGGAGGATGTGGTTCACCGGTTTACCATCAAGGTATCCTGTCTTGTCTTCCGAATCCATTCAGGCCAGGAAGTTGACTTCCTTGGTGGGGAATTTGATTTTCACCATAGCGGCGGTATCATTTGTGATTTCTCACACAAAGAAACTACCAATTTCTTTTCCCTTTCATGTAGAGCTGGGGGTTCCTTGGTGGCTGAGTTTCTCCAACCTGCGGACTGTAAGACCGCTTGTGTTTCCATTGTGGACCACTGCAATACCGAATGCCAGTTTATCTGGTTGGGGGTATGGTCCTGGGTCACCTGAATGTCCAGGGTTGATGGTCAGCGGAGGAATCTCTCCTACCTATCAATGTTTTTGGAACTCTGGGTGATTTTGTCTGAGTTACTGGTCCTCTCATCTCGAGGGCTGCCCCTCTTCATGTTCAGTCAGACATCGCCATGGCCGTGGCTTGTATCACCAAACAAGGCGAAACCAGAAGTCTCACAGCTTGGTTGGAGTTCGAGGCTATTTTACTCTGAGCCGAAGAACATGTCCCTGCCATCTCCGATGTACATATTCCAGGTGTAGACAACGTCTTCGCTGACTTCCTAAGTCGACACACAGTGGGCAACAGAGAATAGGCACTTCACCAGAAGGTGTTCAACCTCATCGTCCAGTGATGGGGACTTCCCTGGATCGACCTGATGGCCACCAGGGACAACAGGAACGTTCAGACGTTTTGCTTCCGCTGGATGGATCCTCTGGCATTCGCAGTGGCTACTTTGTCAACTCCCTGGCAGTTTCCTCTAGCCTACTTTTTTCCTCCTCTGCCCTGCTTCCCAGGGTGCTGAGGAAGCTATGGGTGGAGAGGACTCCGGTTCTCCTAGTTGCTCCATTCTGTCCCTGGCAACCTTGGTATTGGAGCAATTGGATCTGTCTTTGTGCAAACCATTTCGGCTTCCACGCAGACTGGATCTCCTCCTACAGGGTTACCTGTGGAAGGAGAACATGGAGCGTTTGGGTTTGACAGCTTGGCAATTGAATCCTCTATCTTGAGGAAGAAGGGATTCTCTTCTGAGGCAGTAGCCATTTTGATTCAGGCTCGGAAGCCTGTTTCCTCTAAGCTTACCACAGGATTTAATCTCTTGGTGTGTGGACAGAGATCTGCGCTCACAAAAGTTTGGTCTGCCATCTGTCCTGTCCTTTTTACAGGATGAAGTGAACAAGGGCCTTAGTCTGAGTTCTTTGAGGGTTCGGACATTGGCTTCTTCAGAGGCGCATTACCATCCTTCCGGTTGTCATGGTTTTCTTTCAGGTTTAAATGGGCTGGGTAATACACTGTCCTGTATTAATTCTGAGCCTACAATCCTGCCTGGGCAGTTTGGGGTTAATTATTTGTGTTTGTGCAATGCTACTTCAAAGGTGTATTCTGTCACTGTCTGGGCCAGTTTGATTAGGGTTCCACCTACTAATCTCTCTGTGTATCCCATATTGTCTGTGTGATGGGATTAGTCTGGGGTTCTGACTGCATGTAACACCTGTTTCCATTGTACTGTGTTGTTGATTATATCAATCATACTGCCTGTCACAGCCTCTGTATTGTCCCTTTGTTCATGTGTGTACAGTAGCCCCATGGGGTCACATGGTATTGCAAGCCCCTATACCAACAGTCCATTGTACCCATTGTGTATTATATTGCCATTTGGTGCCATTGTGGGAAATTCCTAAAATACTGGATAAAAACTCCTGTTTTGTTGAATAAAGATGTTAGTCATTTGGAACTAAGAAGGAATCCTGGTGTCTTCATTCTGAATGGTTTATAGGGGCCCCTTTGCCGCCCCCCACCCCCCAATTCAGGCAGCTGAGGTTCCAGTGTTCGAGGTTGATGTATTCAGCTTTCCAGCTTGTGTTTCAGCCTTCCAGTGTTCCAGCATTACAGCTGCCAGCCTGCTGCCTTCAGCTAATCACCTTATAGCTGACAGTAGGAGCCCAGCCTTGTCCAGTTTATTATGCGGTTCCAGAGATCCAGTCTTTTATCCTGCTTCACCGGACAAGCTACCCACTTGTAGCCGCATCCAAGAGGGAGAGACCATGGAATGACGGCTAAGGACACAGTCCTTTAGCTTCTGTTACAGTACTATTTCCTCCGGTTACTCCCAAGTGTTCCTTTATCTTTTCCTGGGAGATGTGGATTTTGTCATTACCCTCTTCCAGTGTAGGTATGTGTCAAGGGTGTCTACTCCTACAGTGGCCCATGTGCGCCCTACGCAAAAACCCATACAGGTTTGGCCAGGCAAAATGACCTTCTGAAAGCCCCAACTCTCTAGTTTATCTGTACATCAATTTCAGGGGCCTGGTCTTCAACTTGAAGTTTGTTTGTGTCTCTTTCACAGTACATTCTCCATTGTGGGCCAAGGGTTTTTTGAGGGAGATCTTAGAAGGGTATTGTCCAGATTTTAAAAATGTTTCATGTCTCTTCTTCATATCCAGCGTTTCTCATGATCTGGTGAGGGATGTCTGTTTCTAGACGTGGTTTCCTTCCTGGTGAACATGCATGTCTTGTTACATTCTCCGGAGGATCATTCTCTATCTTTTTTTTTTATAGTTCCTGAGGTAGACTATTCTGGACTTGAAGTGTCTTATCAGTTTGTACTTCTGTTTCGATTCAAGGGGGAATCTTTATTTCCTGCCATCATTGCAATGTTTTCAGGGAAATTTTTAGCCTCAGTAGACATAAAGGATGCATATCTGCATATTCCTGTCTATGCAAATCACCAGAATTTTCTTCACTTTGTCTTCCAGAGTTCACTGCCCTTCCTTTTGGGCTGCCTCCTGCTCCTCAGGATTTTAACACAGATCTTGGATGCTCCCCTTTTGTTCTCTAGGGATTTTTCTTGCTCCCTCTCTAGATGATCTTTTGATAAAGGCTCCATCAGCGGAGGCTTTGCATCTTCAGATTCAGGTTATGGTTGGAGTACTCCATATTTTTTTTTTTTTTTTTGTGCTGACTGGTGTCTCAGGCTTTATTTCTCTGGGAACTGCAGCAGGAGATACTTCGGAATTGGACTGGACAATGGTGTTATCATTCTAGTGCCATGTCTCTGACCGAATTAAGTTGGATCTTCACTGGTGGCTTTAGATGTCCCATCTGTGGATTGGGACAGCATTGGTCATCCTGAATTGGGTGATAATCACAGATGCCAACCTGACTAGATAATGTGCCAGATGGCTCAGAGCCTTTGACCCAAGGGTGAGTCTTCTGCCTGGTGTCTTCCACGATGTACAGTAAAGTATGCTTATTGTTTATTTAGTGATGTGCAGACCAGGGGTCATGGCTGCACCATATATATATTATATTTTCCAGCGTTCTAGGCTTTTCTTCAGGATAGTCTTAAGTACGCGCTTAGTCTTATCTCTAATAAGGTTCAGATTTCTATACTGTTTTCAGAGACCTATTGCTGAATGTGCATCCTTTTCTGCACGGGGTGTCTTATGACTACTCAGTTTTTAAAGATCCCAGTGGGACTGGACTTTTGTTTTGGGGAATGTTTCTAAGGTTTCTTTTTGAGGCTTTGTCTTCGCCTTTGGTCTTTGAATCTTAGGACTGCTTTCCTTTTTACATTTGTGTTTCTGATAATGTTGGGTTTTGTTAATTCTTCTCCTGTCCGGCTCCTTCTGACAGACATGAGAAAGCGTTTCACTTCTTGGATGTAGTTTGGTTCTTGTGGTGTTACTTTCCTTACAGAATGCCTTTCTGCAATTCTGAATTGCTTCTTGCTATTTCTGAGGGCCCTTGTATGGGCCTAGTTGCTTCTCAGATGATGATGGCTTCCTGGGTTAAGGTGACCATTCTCTACGCAGACGTCCTCAGGAAAGATCTGTACCCTTTAAGATTACAGCTCATTCCACCAGAGCAGTGGGTGCTTCCTGGGCCTGCAAGAACCTGCGGAGCACTTTTGTCCGGCAGCAACTTGTCTGTCCTTTCATGCTTTTGTTGATCAGTACAATGTCAAAGTCCTGGCTTCAACTGCAGCCACTTTTGGATGGAACATCCCACAGGCTGTTGGGCCTCCATGAATGTCCTTTTTATTTTCTTCCAGTAATTAGTGTTTTTTCCTGTTACTTGTTTTGATGTGTTTGTGTCCATTGACACCTGTTGTATCTGTTCCACTTCCAATCTGTTAGAACTAGTCTGTTTTTAAGGGTTTTCTTCTCTTCCTCCCTGGAATTTTGTCAGATACCTTTAGTATATCCCCACGGTCCCTTTGTTCCACACTGGACAAAAGAAAAGTGGATTTTTGTGTACTTCCCAATAAATACTTTTCTCTTAGTCCATTTGGAACACAGAACTACCCTGAGGAAAAACGGTTGTTTGGTTTCTGGGCAGGAGGGGTCCTTTGGTTAAGGTGAACACCTTTGCTGCTTCACTTTTGTTTTATTTTTTCTTTGACGTGTGCTAAAACTTAGCTGGATTGTTGTGGTTAAAGTGGAGTAGGATGGGAGTCTTCACCTCCGGAGAGCTTTTTAAGGCATGTGCCCTGCACTCCTGGCTGGAGAATACTTTTCACCATGTTTACTGATTTTATCTGAAAGTACACATATACACCCTTCTATTTCCGGGTTTTTCCTGGGGAGTAAAAGAAGGGCACTCCCACTGCTAAGACGTTTAAGTCAAAGGTCATTACAGCATCCTATGGAGGCTTATGCCAACTGAGCATAGCTGTGCATAGGCTGCTGCATCAGTAGCACCACCCTAAAATTTCAGGCTTGGAAGTATGGTACCCAAAAATGCAAGTTTTTCTGTAGTAACCATACCTGGGAACTTTGTCTTCTGACTCCTGTGGTGGCGCTGGGGATATAAATGATACAATTCGTGTTAAAAAAAAGAAAACAAAAAAGTGGGGGGTGGGGCTTACAGGTGTGACATGGAAGTGGGAGGAACTAGGGCGGAGGAGGAGAAAAGGGTGGGAAATGGTAGGAACAGGGTGAGAAGGTGCACAAGTCGGCAGAGCTTCTTATGAAACTCCCCGCCACGGGACAATCAGTGTCTGTCCCCGGAGACCGGTAATCAGCTGGAAAAAAAAAAACAGTCTCCGGGGCAGATCCGGAAAGTTCCCAGGTATGGCAGTGACGTTTGAATAAATATTATCTCTGCAGCAGGATTATCCCATTATTTTATTGTGAAGGATTAGCTGCAAAATGCATATGAAATGTTTTTCTCCTTACTATTAAACATTGGTATCCATTTAACAGCACTTTTCAAGGCTAGATACGTAAAAGATTCTTTTGGAGTGTTTCAAGGGCTACAAAGAAGACTGTGAACATCTGCAAGGTTATATAGGAAACACAAAATATTAAAAACCGCGAGGAAGAATTAGGTCTGCTGTTTATTCTGGTAAAATGCAATTTAATTTCTGCTCTAATGCTGCTTGAATATTTGTACATATACATCAGATACTCCAAGGTTTGTGTACATGACAGGTCAAATAAACCTTTCGACTTTACATCTTCTGTAGTACAAATGCAAATTTTCTACATTTTTGTTCTCGGCAGTAACATCAGTAACGTGCTGTCTCTCAAAAGATTACTGCAGCAGAAGGGGAGTTCTCTCCTTCCATTATTTAACCCTATGAGGGTCACCTAACACATTGCTTTGCATTGCATTGAACACCCTTAACATTAAATGTTAAGTAGTTTAGGGTAAGCCACATACAGAGCACTTGGGACTTACCAGTGACTTTATGTAAATTAAATGCGATCCTAGCTTTCAGGTGGCTTAAAAACCCCATTTAAATCATTGGAAGTTTTGGGAATTTTTACTCTGCAGTACAGTTGGTTTGTTCCATAATGGCTTTTTCTTGGTGTATGCGCCTCAGAGTGACTTCCAAATAAAAAAGGAATATGTCAGGAGAATGAGAGAGTAACTCAGAAAGCATTGCTTTTTTGTAAACTAGTCTGGTTAATTCTTCCTTTCAGAACCTGCAGCTCACAGTGACATTTGAAGATGTGTTTAAGCAATGCCTGAAAATGATAATTGAAGGAACACGCCCGTAAGTGGAAGTGAATACTGGAGGGGGGGTGGAGAATGTGTTAACCTGTTAAGGACCAAAGCAATGCATTGCACAGCCTTCTGGCTCTTTAAAAGAGGGCTAACACCTCTTAATGACTTCCCACTTACTTTACTATGGCCAGAAAATCCTAACGGCACCTATGGATTTTGGCCTTGTTCCTTAAAGAGAGAACCTCTTCAGTCAGTCCTAGATGTCATGTTCTTGAAGGTTGACAGGACAGTTGCTGACTTTTTTCATAAACTAAAGAGAGAGTTTGTGAGCCAACTTAACCCTTTAAGGACCAGTGATGTATAATTCACTGGTCATAAAGGGTGAAGGTTAACATGTGAAGAGAACAGCATTTTGAAGTCATGTGGTCCTGCTAGCAACTCCACCTCAGTGAACATGACATTAAGTTCTGGTTGACTATGTTCTCTTGAACAAAGACGCAAGGGCAAATATAATAAGAGCCATTAGGATTTTCTGGCTATAGTAATGTAAGTGGGGGATTAATTAGAATGTGTTACTCCTGCTTTTAGGAGTTAAAAAGTGAAATTGTTTATGGGAAACATTATACATATACATAACAAATGGGGCTATGAAAATGTGCTCCAATTTACTGTTTGTATATATAATCTACCAGTAATTTGGAGCTTTTTTTTTTTCCCCATTTTTTTCTCATCACTTTTTTTTGTTGGTACAGTTACCTTGACAATCCAGCTGTGAAGTACGTGAGGTGTGGTTAGCATGCAGGAAGTGTGGTAAAGCTTTCAAGATTGTATTGGCTTCCAGCGGAAAGACTTCTACTCCAGATCTATAGTTTATGCTGCATTTTGTGAAAAATATGTAGCAGTTCACTTGAAATGCTTTGCAGCTCACCAAACTCACCCTTAAAGGGATAGTAAAACTTTGTTTTAACTTCATGTTTTTTTTAATGCCTACAAAATAAAATAAAGAACTATACAAGTCTTATCTCTCAAACCTTTATGGTTTAAGAGATATTCACAAGCAAAGTTTCCCCTCCCCGCCTCTTTTACCTAGTGTAAGCCATCTCTTAGATGTGGAATGCAGTTCATAGACCAGACAGATAACAGCAGGGGACAATCTTCTTTATATGAAAACAATGAAAGCCCTGCCCCCCTTGACAAGCTTTTCAGGTTTTTCCCTTATCTTAATTGAAGATTGTCCCTCTCTGCAATCTACCTGGGCACCTCCCTTCTGCTCTGGCTGAGCAGTGTTACATCAGTGAGATCAGGGATGGGAGGGGGACACTTTGTCATTGAATTACTCCTGAACTACAACTCTGACAGAACTGAAATAACACTCTCCAAAGTCCAAATACTGTGATGATTAATTAGAGCTGTTTTTATTATGAAACATTACTATCCCTTTAAGTATTAAGAACTTTTTATCATATTAACACCCAAAAAAGGAAGCTGAGTAATTTTCAGATTTATATATCCTGTACTCCCATCCAACATGTTTTGTTTTTGCTTTGGTTCAGGAATACAAACTTTGCTTAGTTCACATTTATTTAATAAACTGTGTCCATGAATTGATGGGGGTTACAGAATGTAATTGCTTACCGTTATTTTCTTTAGGGTTGCACCGATGCCGATACCAGCGTTTGCGCGAGTACTTGTACTCGCGCAAATACGGCCAATGCCAGCACCGATACCCTCCTGCAGCACTGGAGCTTTGCCGCGGGTTACCATGGCAACGATCCGACGCTGACCTCTGCCGAGGCTCGTGAGAAAACAGCGAGCACCCGGCAGAGGAGGGTAAAGCAGGAAAAGGGGGACCAACAGAGGAAGATGGGGCATGAAGAGTGGGTGATGAAAGAGGCAGAGAGGGGGGGGTCAAGAGGGAGAAAAAGAGGCAAAAGGGACTAAGGGAGAAAAAAAGAGGCAAAAGGAGGGGGGCCAAGAAGACTCAAAAGGAGGGGGGATCAGGAGGGAGAGAGAGAGAGGCAAAAGGGTGGGATCAAGAGTCAAGGAGGGGGACAAAGGGGGATCAAAAGGGAGAGAAAAAGCCAAAACAAAAGGAGGGAGCTCAAGAAGGGGGGAATGAAGCAAAAGGTGGGAATCAAGAGGGGGGAGAAAGAGGCAAAAGGGGAGAATCAAGAGGTGGTGTGTATGTATGTGTGTGTGTGTATATATATTTCAGGTACTCACCGATACTTCCAAGTACCTAAAGTGTGTATTAATATGTATATGTATATAATATGCTTTAGGTACTTGGAAAACTAGCAAATGACCGCAAAAAAACTATTGGTAATTTGTATCGGTGAGTACTTGAAAAAGTATCGGTACTTGTACTCTGTCTTAAAAATTGGTATCGGTGCATCTCTAATTTTCTTGGTGATAATGCATTGGCCTTCATTAAAAGGTTAATTCTCTCAGATGACAGGATAGCTCAAACATGAAGAAAATGAGGGAGCTTTTCAAAGGCTGGTGTGTTCTGGACATGGAAAAGAATGATGGTAGATAAATATAATTATCTGCCTTCTTAGACATCGCTGTCGGCATTTATAAAGTGCATAGTACCCAAAAGAAAAGGAGGAGAAACGTTAAACTTAAGAGACTAGGAACACTACAGGAAAAACTTTATTGAACGTAAGCAAAGCACACAGATTGGAGTAAACTATGACCAAAGAAAGCTGAATCACTCTGTGTCTATTTTGTAATTTTTCATGATGATGATAGAGCACCATGTTACCACCTTAAAGATGTTATCTGAGGAAACTGCCGCCTGTGCCACACAGATTTCCCTGGACCAGTGGTTTTCAACCAGGGTACCATGGAAACTTGTGGCATTGCCAACCAGCAGAACAACACTGTCCAGTGCCCCAGCTCCATTGGGAGCCTCCTCACTGGCAAACACTAGCAGGGGACTTGATGAATTTTACTGCAAGGGAATGAGAGTCCTGATGGAGGAGAGAAACCTACAAGAGTTCCTGTAAGGGCATGGACACATTATCCTGTAGTATTAATACATTTTCTCCTAAGGAAGTCCCAGGAGACGTCCTTAGTCGTTTTGTTAGGGTATGCAGATACATCTCTCAAGACATCTTCTGCAGTAAGTGGCATCTGTGAGCACTGTTTTTGTATTCTCACTTGTCTGTATTTACTTATCTAATTTAACAAAACCTTTAGTTCAGAGCTGCTTACAGTGGACTTCATTTGGGGGTTGGTCAGTATTGGAGGTTGCAATGAGCACCACAAATTCCAGTATAGCTGTTTTGTGTGCATGAGCTACATCATAGCCCATAGTGTGCCGTGCAGGTCGGGCAAAATGCAACTTGAATTTGCTTATTGTAAAACCAGTCAGTGTAGCAGCATGCTGTATTACAGTACACTCTATGAGGATATTATTGCCCATGCAACTTAAACATTGGGGCAAAATGTTTGACTTTTAGGTCATTAGTGCAGTACTGAAACTGCTGCATCATGTGGCCTTTCTAAACTTACTCTTATAAATACACCGTTTCCTATAGGCAGTTACCGTTTAAAGGGATATAGAGGCTGATGTACTAGAAACAATATAGTAATTCTGGAGAATGCCAATTGCAGCACAGAGGGCAAATTTAAATATTTGGTAATTCTGCAAGTTTATATGGGACGTCTAACCTCTTAAAATGGAACTATCACTGAGATAGAAGTGTCCCCAATTAATTTTACTATAGAGGTAAGCACTGACATCCTTTTATAATCTTTAAGTGCTGGCATTATTTAGAAATATAAGTTCTTATGAGACTAGCCACCAGACAATAGTGCATATATCTTGCCGAAGCAGGATCTGTGCACCTGCGCTGTCCATCCCAGTCTCCTCTCTGACTGGTAAATAACCTATGGGGGAGTTGCATTGTACAGCACAGTACAGACAGAAACAAACGGCGTAGGCGCACAAATTCCTGTTCTGCAAGATATCTGCATAAGAACTTATATTTCTAAGTAATGTCGGCACTTAATAAAGGTTATAAAAGGATTTCAATGCTTACCGCTATACTAAGAATGAATTGGTTGGGGGGGGGGGGCACTTATATCTAAGTGATCCACTTTAAGTGCTAAGGAGGTTGCAATGTTTTGCAATACAATGAATAATTCTCTAGCATTCAGTGGGCTGAAAACCCCATTTAGATCAATAGGCATTTGTATTTGTCCCTTCTGGTGGCTTATTCAATTTCTTTATATATCAACCTTATTATCACCAATGTAAAAGGTCCATAACAATTTAAATAATACATACACATAGCTAGCTTTCCTTTTCTTTTCCCCATTTGGTGCAGAAGTTTTGAAATAGTTATAAATATATGTGGAAAGTTGCTAGTGTCTGACTACAATTTATTGTCAAGCTTGCTGAAAAAATACTTGAAATCATAAACTGATAAAAAAAAAAATAATAATTTTTGAGATTAGAAACAACACTTCCCGGTTCACAGAAAATCTTATATCTCCTGTAGGTTTACTTTAATTATGACATGCATTTCACGTATCACTTTTTAGGAACTTGCATGAACAAACCGGTCAAATGGTCAGTAACAGCTGCCTGTATATGAATTTGAAACACAAGATTTTAATCTATTTTGGGAAATACTGTATAAATTCTGTCTGCGCGCACGTCTGTCTGCGTGCGTCAGTGAACCCTTGTAATTTCTTTGTTAACCGTTTGAGTGTAAGAAAGATATCAAGCGCATTGCAGTGCCATGCGTTGGATACCTTTCTGGCACTCCAAGGGTTAATTGTATTCTTAAAGGCAAACCTCATGGTGGTAAATCAGGACCACTCCTGATTTCTCACAGCTATTGATCTCCCATCCGATTCGGCTGGGAGATGAATAGAGGTGATGCAGGGGAACAAGAGGGCTCCCCTGCTTCCATCCTACCCAGAAGTACTGGGCAGGAGTGGGCAGGATCAGGAAACCTTTTATGTATTATATGAATGATTTAAAATGAACCAGCCAGTTCAATTTAGGTTTACATAAACTGAAAAAGGGGAAAATTCCAGAGGGATGTCCAGCAAGTTGTAGCTTTGAAATGTTTATTTGTATGTGTGTGAGAATGGTGCTGAAAAGGGTTAAAGACCTGGGAATTTTCCAGTTGCTGAGCAATGAAAAATAAACAAGTACAGGACAAAGCTGTGTTAAAGAAAAGACTGAAGCATGACATTTGTTCTTGCCAACAATGGTCAGAGAGCAGAGCCAGTTGCAGTGACTAAATTGTAAAGGGAATTGGGTCCAGAATACTGTCAATGTAGGTGAGGCGTTAGTCAGTGTCTGTTACCTTGTAATGGCCTAATTGAGCTTTTTTCCTCTGAAAGGGTGAAATGGCTACTGCTGCTCAGACCGAAGGGGCATTATCTATCAAGCCTAAGACCTGTTCTAGAGCAAACCACCTGCACCATGATGGGGAATTTGCAAATTTCATTTGATTTAAAAGGGCATTTATCCATTTGAATGCTATAGAGGCATATTTGAGTTTGATATCTCTTTAGCATTCAATTAATGGGGATTTTCAGTTCCCCTTTGGTGCAGTTAACTACTCCATAGTTGTACCTCTAGCTTCATGAATCAGGCCCTAAAATTCTCTTAAAAGGATAGTAATGTTTCACAAAAACAGCAGCTCCAATTAATCTTCATAGTATTTGGGCCATGCAGAGCGTTATTTCAATACTGTCAGAGTTGTAGTTCAAGAGTCATTGAATGATAAAGTATCCCCCTCTCACCCCTTTTACTGATGTAACACTGCTCACCTCAGAGCAGCAGGGTGGTGTCCAAGTGGATTACAGAGAGGGACAATCTTCAATTAACATAAGGGAAAAACTTGAACAATCTGTCTATGGGGGCAGGGCTTTCATTGTTCTCACAGTAAGAAGATTATCCCTTGCTGTGAGCTGTCTGGTCTGTGGACCAAATACCACATCTGAGGGGAGGTGGCTTACACTAGGTAAAAGGGGAGGGAGGGGGATACTTTATCATTCAATTACTTTTGAACTAAAACTCTGACAGTATTGAAATAACACTGTCTATGGCTCAAATACTATGAAGTTAAACTGGAGCTGCTATTTTTGTGAAACATTTACTATCCCTTTGATGAGCCAGGATGGAACCAGGGCTGATACAGATTTGTGATATCCCTAGTTTTCCATTGTCTCGGTTATTGTCACTGTTTTGTTTAATATTTTTTTTTTTACTGTTTTACTGCACTAAACTGACCAAGGATATATTCACATGAGTAATTGTATTGTACCAGTGAAGCTTTAATGGATAAAAAGAGCTGTGTTCATGTTTACTGCAACCCTAGCGGAGGCCAAAAAGAGAGAAGCTGTGAAAATGCATCTCTGGGTGTATAACCCCCTTTGTAAATGTAGTAAAACTGTATTACATAGTAACATAGTAGATAAGGCTGAAAAAAGACATGCGTCCATCAAGTCCAGCCCATGCCAATAACACCCCTGTTGATCCAGAGGAAGGCAACAAAAAAGACCTCTGGAGCAATTTCCAATGTAGGTGTGTGTGTGAGTGTGTCAAATAGTTCCCCGGCTCAATATCCTATTTGCTTTGAAGCCATCTGTCATAACTGTCAATATTGTTCTGTGCTAGATAGGCATCCATTGCTTTTTTGAATGCAGTTACGTTATCTGCAAGCACAGCATCCCGAGGCAAAGAATTCCATAGCCTTACCGCCCTTACTGTAAAGAATCCCTGCCTGTGCTTTAGTCGAAAGCGCCTTTCCTCAAGTCTTAATGGATGACCTCTTGTTCTTAGCTCAGCTCTTTGCATAAATAATTCATTGGATAGTTCTTTGTATTGGCCTTGATTGTATTTGTAAATGGTAATCATATCACCCCTTAGACGTCTCTTTTCTAATGTAAACAAACCCAGTTTGGCTAGTCTCTCTTTGTAACTCAGATCCTCCAATCCCTTTATCAGTTTTGTTGCACGTCTCTGCACCTTTTCCAGTTCAGTAATGTCTTTTTTTAGAACAGGCGCCCAAAATTGTACTCCATATTCTAGATGAGGCCTAACCAAGGATTTATACAGAGGTAGGATAATATTAGCATCCCTTGCTTCTACACCTCTTTTTATGCAGGCTAGTACTCTATTTGCTCTTGCAGCAGCTGAGTGACTCTGCACACTGCTGTGAAGACTATTGTCTATCAGTACACCTAAATCTTTCTCTAATGAGGATTTCCCAAGTTGTTTCCCATTTAGAGTATATGTAGCAAGTTTGTTTCTACAACCCAAATGCATAACCTTACATTTATCTACATTAAATGACATCTGCCACTTTTCTGCCCATTCACTTAGTTTATCTAAATCCTTCTGTAGGGAAAAAACATCGAGCTCTGTATGTATTTCCTTACATAGCTTAGTGTCATCAGCAAAGATTGAGATGCTACTTTCAATTCCCACTTCTAGATCATTAATAAACAAATTAAAAAGCATTGGGCCCTGGACTGAACCCTGCGGTACCCCACTTATAACCCTAGACCAATTTGAAAAAGTTCCATTTACAACAACTCTCTGCCATCTATCATTTAACCAGTTCTCAATCCATGTACAGATACCACCACCCAAACCGAAGCCTTTTAATTTATGCAGTAACCTGTTGTGAGGCACTGTGTCAAAGGCTTTTGCAAAATCCAAGTATACTACATCAACAGCAATTCCCCTGTCCAAATTACTACTCACTGTTTCATAAAATGCAAGTAAATTAGTCTGACATGATCTGTTCTTCATGAAACCATGCTGATTCCTACTAATGATATTGTTTGTCTTCACATAGTTCTGAATACTATCAGTTAATAACCCTTCTAGTATCTTACCCACTATGGAAGTCAAGCTCACAGGTCTATAATTTCCTGGTTCGGATCTTGCTCCCTTTTTAAACAATGGAACTACATCAGCTTTCCTTATTGTAATGTTTTTTTATCTTGAACCCTCCCCCTTGTTTGTCTAAAGATTGGAGTTATTGTGTCTAATTAGTATACACCAAATTAAAGCAATAAGACAGACTGAAGTGGTAGCAATCTGTCCATTTAGTTACAGGACAACAAAGGCAAAATGGATTTAAGTCTAATTTCCTCACACATTTCCTCCTGTCCTCTAGCTCTGGTTCCCAACTGGTATTTGTTCCATCCCTGAGAGATGTACACCATGACCCTGTTTATCCACAGCCACCCTTTAACTGCTATGAACCATCCAAAGAAGACAAGCAGGTAATGCCTATCATGTGACTAGCTCCACAAGCTGGTCACACAAGCTCCACAAATGCCACACTATATAATATTTAGTGGTGCTAATTTATGAAGAAATTGTTTTAGAAACTGCTGGAATAAATTTCATTATATGACAAGGGCCTTGATATCTTTATAATTGGTTTAGTTGCAAATTTCTCCATATCCATCAGCAGAAATCTGAGTTAAAACCAGTGATAAAACAATCTTCATTGAAATACATTTAGATGTGTATCAAATGCACCCTTTCTGTACAGGCTCTTACAATCCACTTGTTTATCTACTTTGAACAACAGAGAATTAACTGGGGACGTGGAGCAAAGAGATTAAGGCTGCCACAGAAGGCCATGAAAAGCAGTGACTGCTGGAGTCTTGAACATTAGCCCTTTGAATGCCATGCAGAGAAATTATTGCAGAGCAAAGCCCTGTGGCACTTAGAAGGTTAATGCCTTGTGTAGAGCTTCAATATACATGTTAGGAATTCATTTTGGAATCTGGCGTTGCAAAACAGCTTGACAACTTAATAGACTTTACTTTTATCATGATCTGTGCTGTGACAGCCTCCATATAGGAAGAACATACTAGGAAAAGGTAATTATTATACCTGTGTATGATGAATTGCCACTCAGTGAAGTATTGATACATATCAGTCATTTTAACTTCAGTAATTTGACCTCTTTATACTTCTATTAGGATTGGTTATATTTTGGGTTCTAAATCTGTAACTGAAATACTTGAACTTCAGTATGTCTGAGGAGTCTGCAGTGATTTGTTCCCCTTTGAAAACATGTAAACTGATTTTGTAAGTACTTTTCTTTCATGGTGGTGTGATTTGCTGCCACTTACTCCTTGTTTTTCTATTTATTTCCAGAGAGTCCACTTTGTTGCAGATCCCTGTACTCTTTCAGTCAATGGCGTAGTTCTTGGGTTGACTTCCACGGATTTGCTCTTCCATATGGGTGCAGAGGAAATCAGCAGGTACCCATTAAACACTTAAGACAATTAGTTAAATTGATTCTGCAAAGGACTAACTTTTTGAGGGCCAGAGGGGTGTGTAAACACTCACTCTCGCGCGCTCTTGCTCACTCATACTCTTTCCCAACTTTTCCCCCTTTCCCAAAATTAGTACCTGTTTACCAGCTGAGGATGGTAGAAATTATGTCTGGGGGTGGGTAGGGGATTATATATAAAGGGTATGAAGGGAATTGGAATGAGAGGAGTATAGAACTAAGAGAGAGAAAAGCATATTAATGAAGACAAACAAAAGGGGTAGAATGAAATGTAGCTTTGTATCCAAAATAACTGACAAAAAGATTGTGAATGTTATAAAAGATGGGTAGATCAAGAGGACTGAGGGGGGAAAACTGTATGACAGCAAGAACACCATGGTAGAGTTAAATAGACAAAAAATGGAGTGATGGAAGGGAAACCATGAAAATGAGAACTGAGCAACTGGAGAAAAAGCAGACTATGGGAGGGATGCAAGAGAGCGGTATCGAGCTAGCTTGTGGGGAGAATGACTGGAACAGTTGACGTTGAGTGGGGAAAAAAAAAAAAAAGTTGTGAAAATTTCCACTTGTAGAAAACACCCATTTAAAACTGTCTAGCTACAGACCCATAATGGTCTCTATAGTTTTATTGACAAATCATAGAGATATCTTCAAATAAAACACAAACTTTATTGATCTCCTATTAAAATATACATTCTTAAAAACCATTCAACCATTCGGCATTGTTATGCAAGTTGAATGTGTTATTCTCTGTTGGGACTCTATGAATAAGAGTTCAGTTACTGAAGAAATGCTTTGTGATTTCTTAACCACTGCACATACAAACAGCTTTACATTTATGGCAGTTTAACCATTAAAATAGATATTAAGGCTGTTTCCAAATGGACCCTTGATGATGCCATTCAGTCTTCTGCACGCTGAAAATATTGGGTTATACCATCAAGTTGATGCAGTTTGTATCTCCTTCAATAGTCTGCGCTAACAATTATACAAATTGAATAGTATTGATTATCTTTGTTGTTGTTGTCATTTAAGCTACTGCAATTGGAGATCTCTCACATTTGCATTCTAAGACACTATACAGTGACATCTGTCTCTCTACATTCAAAGATTGTGATTGGTCAATTTAAAAATAACCTGATTGTACATAAGATTTTATAAGTTTCAGTATTGAACTAAATGTCCATAAGAAATATAACGAATATTGCTGACATTCAACCTATTATTATATCATTGATCTAATATGCTATAAGATCATATACTTAGAGCATATTACAGCACTGGTTGATAATGAGGACATATATTAAACATTACTTTGCTAGATTTTAGATTTACGATGCAGAGTATTTGAGCACATAAATGAGTCTTTTAACAACTGGCAGATACAACAGATATCTGAATTGTTTTCAACACCTTAGTGACTGGTGATGTGATGGGACAGTCATTGGTAAATTTGACTGAAGGACTAATGATTGTCCTAGCACGTCATGTATTTTTTGCTCACATTGCCCCTCACTAGCAAAGTCCTGAACTGTATTAGACCCCCTTTTCTGCAAGATGGCACAGTGTGCCAACTCCCTGAATGTGATCAAATTGTTTCTTAAGGGGAATCCACTCCCCAGGGCGTCCATCATTAAGGGGTTATGATTGTATATTTTAAAAGATCATCAATAACTAATCAATAAAGTTTGTGTTTTATTGTGAGATAGCTCTATGATTTGTCACTCTACTATAGGAGACCATTGTGGGTCCATAGCTAGACAGTACTGAATGGGTCTTTTCTATGAGTGGACATTTTCACCACTTCTCTTCTATCTCCTTTACTTTTTTGAGCCTTGACATTCGATTAGTAGACCAGCGACATGATGGTCAATTACCTCCTATAAGCCTTTGATCTTTTTTTGTAGCACCTGAAAACGTTGTTGCATTTTTAGTGCTACAGTGTACCAAGATTTTTCTAGATTCCCATTTGAAAAAGAACTGACAAAACTGCAGGGAAAATGCAGTTACCTGCAACAGTTGTGTAATTTTAATGTGATTCCATTGAAATCAGTACTATAGGTCTGTAACTGCTTTAGTCCACTCTGAAGAAAAGAGTATCCTGCTGATTATCTGTGACAATCACAGTGCATGTTTCGTGTGTTAAAAGAACACTTGCACATAAAAACTACCTAGGATTGATTATACATACTTGCGTATCTTGTACTTCATTTAAAAAAAAAAAAAACTTTTCTGAGGCCTAAAATCTAGTCTTGTATATGCTTTCTGGTGGTGGTGGTGGGGGATCATTTCTGCTTTTTACAGGACTCCTATGTCTTAGCAATCTTGATAGGTGTCCTAGAAGTGATCATGTTTAATGGGCCAGAGATATCAGCCTTTCTGAACTGAAGAACAGGTATTAACCTTGCTTCAGTAACATCATTAGTTCATTATTTGTGCACAGCTAAATTGTCTACTTTATATAGGATTGTATAAATATGCATTAAAATACAAGTTTAAGATAAGATTTTAGGAATCAACATAAAATAACTAAATTTCTCTTACATCCTATATGCCACACACGGAACCATGAGATAAAGCTCCCTTCTTCCAGAGGGCGGGGACATCAATAAAGGCAGGTCTTTCAAGGAGGAGACTCCACTCTCTTCCTTTAGCTTTACCCACACCTCCAGATTCAAGTGAATTATCAAGAGGAAAAAAAGAAAGCTAGCACTGCTTAGATTTTAGACTTTTTTTTTTTTTCCCTGCTTAGATGTGCAACTGTATAATACCCTTATTAGGCTGGCTCCCATTAACTAGCTTCTGTGGAACTGGATTGCCCAGTTCAGTTGTATTTCTAGACCAATTCCCTATGGATATTGACTTTATTACAAGTCTGTTCCTTATGCCTGAAATTCTGCATAGTATAATGGGAGCCTGAATAAAGAAGACCCATATGTTAACAATTTGATTGCTATGGTCCTATTGATTTATGTCCAGTTTCACTCTGGGCACCCACTTCAAGTGGAGTCTCTGCTAAAATTGCAATCTACCCTTTTTTTCCCCTCTCCTTAGATCCTATGATATAAAGGTGGCTGCTGCTATTAGTAGGTCTTCTTGCCTCTTTCAGGAATAATATTTTTCCTTTGACCAATATGGAACATAGGAACCATGGGGTTGAGCTCCCCTCATGGGGTTTTTGAGGAAGAGGCTCCCTTCTCTTCCTCCTACTAAACCCCCCTTAATTACTAGATTCATGTGTCCTGCGTCCAAGATGGTGTGCAGTGGTGCTTCTTAGTTTATTTTTATTAGATATGGGGCTGTATAGTTCCCATTAGGTGGGCTCACATCACTGGCTTCCATGGAGTTTGATTGTGCAGTTCATAGATGTTTCTGGACCTTTTTTTCTTGTGGAGGTTGACTTTATGAGAAGTCTGTTCCTCATGGTAGAGTCCCCTAGAGATTCAGTTTTCTAAGGACGTGAGCCTAAAGACAGAAGATCAGTGAGTAATCCTGTGAGTGCTTGGTCTTGCCTTCCACAGTGTGTGTGTAGTTTATGCACTAATTTCCCGCTCCTGTTCTCTCCCTTAGCCTTGTGGCATAGATCGCTGCAGTACTTTTGTTTTTTAACCCTTTCCCTTCTGTTCTGGGAATATACTGCTATTCACACTAATTTGGGGGGCATCTAGACACCCCATATCTTCTTAATCTTTATTTGCCTACCCATAGTACCCCCAGGATGTTTTGGACTTTTCAGTGCTTTTATTTCAAAGTTTTGTTGTTTTTTGTTTTGTTTTGTGTTTTGTATTTTTTTTTGTTGTGCTGAGCGACTTTAACCCCTTAACGACCGGGGAATCCGGACGCGACTAAACGAC
This sequence comes from Rhinophrynus dorsalis, assembly GCA_037306005.1. NCBI lineage: Eukaryota > Metazoa > Chordata > Amphibia > Anura > Rhinophrynidae > Rhinophrynus > Rhinophrynus dorsalis. The sequence goes on from CM074722.1 coordinate 400,208,280, forward strand.
CACGGAGCAATTTTTTTTTATTATTGCTCCGTTGCGTTCCGGACTCCCCGAACGGTGTGCAGCCGCGGGGGGAGCCCGAAACTTGATGACGGTCATAGTATGTCATCGGTCGTTAAGTCAAATCGACCCTTGACGTACTATGACCGTCAAGGGGTTAAAAACTGAAGCCCACCCATGGTCACCCTTGCAATATGGACTTTAATGGGATAATCTTCTTTGGGACATATTTCTGCAACAGTTCAGAGTGCTCCGCATGATCCACTTTGTGAGTGTTGACGGAGAGAGCCAGAGCTGAAGAGCCACATGCATGCCTTCTAGGGTAAAAACCCTGTTGTCATCTTTGGCAGCTATTCCATCTTCTGTTCATGTGAATCTCCATTCTTGGAAACTCTTACCCACTTTTAAGCAGGTTGAACCTGTCTTTAAGGGGCATTCTGAAGTTATTGGGGCATCTTCTGAAGTTACTTGTCCTCGGGACTAGTGCAGCTATGTGGGAGGGATCACTATACATCACTGGACATCCGTGCTTAACCTGTTCTTTCTCCGGTGCACCACACAGTTTTAAACACTTGAGGGAGACTGCCCATTGTCTGTGACTGTAAAAGTTTATTCATTTCTTTTTTAAAAGCTCTAGTTGGCCAAAAATGAAGAAATAAATGCTGCCCTGCACCTTTTTCCGCATAGACTGAGGTTACCTGCTCTGTAACCGTAGTCCGTCACTCTGCCTCTGCTCCCCTCACTCTATCCAGCCTCCTCTGATGATGGAGGCTTTCTGTCTGTAAGCTGGAGCTCTTTCATTCTCTAGATATCGATCTCTGCCAATGAGAGCGCTCCAGCTTACAGACAGAGAGGCTCTGTCATCTGTGGAGGCTGGATAGAGGGAAGGGAGCAGAGGCTGAGCGACGGACTGCGGATACAGAGCGGAAGTAGGTGCAGGGCAGCATTTATCCCTTCATTTTTGACCAACTTGAGCTTTAAGTAAATGAATTAAACTTTTCTCTGTCGTCCAATACAGGTTACTGGTAACTTTGGGTAGGCGATCTGCCCCTTTAATTGTAGGCAGGAACAATTCTAGAATTGTATGCAGGGGGTGGAGCCTACCTTCCCTCCTTGGCTGCAGCTAGCCAACCAGCTCCAAAAAGTTGTTACTTGATGTTTCATGCATTTTTATTTTACTATGTCAATTTTGTAAAATTTGAGTTCCGCGCCTTTAAGGCGCGCTTTACCACATAGGCGCCATTGCTCCATTCACTCCTATGGGACTGTACATTTTGGGACATATCTCTGCAACCTCTTAACCCAGCGACTTCAGAGATGGTTCATTTTTCTTGTCTGCCCTTGCTCTATCATCCGGTTCATGTTTCTAGTGTGTTTGGGGGCTCCAGGCACTGTTGGGATACTTTTTCTGGGAAAACTAAGTTTTCCATGAGCGCTTGCTTCGCTCGCTCATTTCTGATTGGCTCCCGCTGCAGCCGCCATTTTGTGCCATTTCCAGAACGAGTATTCTACGCAGATCTTGGACTCTCCTTCTCTCCTCTGCTGATTTAACCCTTCGCCAGCCAGCTAAGTATTTTAGTGATTTCTGGGGTGAATCTTTAATTCTACACACTATACTTGGGTGATTTCTTATTCTGCAAGGTTATTTGACACTGTTAGAATGTCTATACCGTTGGAGCTTGGGGCCAGACCTAAGACTAAGGATGCTGGAGTCTCTGTGTCCCCCATTGTGCATTGCTGTTCCTGTCATTCTGGGTTACCTAGAGAATTCTCAGGTCATTTATGCCCAGCATGTTCTGATGTCCCAGAGAGTCTCCCAGAGACCTCCAGCCATGCATTAGAGCCAGTTTGGGTGCAAGAGTTCAAGGCTGCTCCCAGGGACCTACATTGCAACTCTTTCCATCACAGTTACAGGGGGTCTTCCATTCTTGGCCGACCCCCACCTCTGTCAAGTCTTCCCTGCCTGAACCTCAGGGAGTACCTGACGTGTCAGATTCCTCTGAAGAGGACCTGCTGGTGGATTCAGATGTTGAGGAATGTTCTGCTCTGGGCTCCTCTCAGTTTTTTGGGGATCCTTTTGAGGCTGATCCTGAGCCCTCCGCTGAGGGCCTGATCAGGGCTGTCTTGAATGCCCTTAACATTCCATGAGTTCAGGAGGTTCCTTCTGACCCATCTGATGTGTTTCAGGAGCATAAAAAGCCCCTTGCGTGCTTTCCACCTAACCCCATTCTTGACTGCCTTGTGTCTGAAGAGTGGAAATCCCCGGTCAGGAAACCTTCTGTGTCCAAGAAATTTGCCAAGCTTTATGCCTTCTCTGAGGCAGCGCTTGCGTAGTGGGTTCATCCTCCCAAAGTGGATGCTTTTATCTCCAGGCTATCTAAGTCTACTGCCTTACCAGTTTCTGATGCGTCTGCTCTGAAGGACTGGACTGACAAGAAACTTGAGGTCTCCCTCACGTCTATTTTTGCCACTGCTGGTACTTCCATGCGTCCAGCTTTCGCTGGAGCATGGGGGAACCGGGCCAATGCAGTCTGGACTGAACTGTTCACCCTGGCTGTCTGTCAGGGTGCTCCTACTTCAGATATGTTGCGCCTTCTTGCCAACATTTCTGAGGCACGGCACTATGTTTCTGCTGCCTTATTTGATGTCATCCATTTGGTGTCCAGTGTTTCCATCATGTCTGTGGCTGCCACACGAGCTTTTTGGCTTAAGATGTGGTCTGCTGACACTGCTTTCAAGAAAGCACTGCTCTCTTTACCTTTTCAAGGTACTTCTTTGTTTGGGCCAGATCTTAAAGATCTGATCAGTGAAGCCACAGGAGGTAAGAGTACCCTTCTACCCTTAGTCCCCAGGAAGAAAATGCCACTTAAGTGTAATCAGTATTTTCCTTCCTTTCAGACCGAAACACGTCCGGCGAACCAGACGGTTCCCTCAGCTATGCATACCTCCTCCAAGCAAAAACAGCAATGGAAGCCGAAGGTCTCCTCCTAGCCCAAGGCTTCCAAGCCTCCTTCGACATGACTCGCAAAACCCATGTCCCCACTCTGCTGTGGGTGGTCGTCTGTGTACTACCACAGCATCTGGGAGGATTCAGTGGCGGACCCATGGGTTTTACTGGTGGTGACGGAAGGGAAGAGGTTTGTGAGCCAGATGTGCAAGGGTCAGCCGGATCTTCTGAAGATGTCAGTGTCCCTCCCTCTTCATGTCGAACTGAGTTTGTCATGGTGGCTCTAACTCTCCAATCTGCTGAAAGGCACGTCCATCCTGGTATCCTTTTGGGCCACGGTGACGACTGATGCCAGCCTCTCTGGCTGGGGAGCGGTCCTGGGTCGTCTGAGTGCTCAGGGTCAGTGGTCTCCGGAGGGATCTCTCCTTCCCATCAACGTGTTGGAGCTTCGGCCGATATTTCATGCCCTTCGTCATTGAACATCTCAGCTGAAGGACTGTCCAGTCTGGGTACAGTCCGACAAAGCCACGGCCGTGGCTTACATCAACAAGCAGAGCGGAACAAGAAGTCTCGCAGCTTGGTTAGTAGAGGTGAAGGCTATTTTGTCCTGGGCAGAAGAACACGTTCCTGCCATATCCGCAGTGCAATTCCTGGCGTAGACAACGTCATGGCGGACTTCCTCAGTCGGCACACAGTGGACAACAGAGAGTGGGAACTGCACCCAGAGGCGTACACCCTCGTTGTTCAGAAATGGGGTCTTCCTTACACTGACCTGATGGCGACAAGACACAACAGGAAGGTTCCAAGGTTCTGCTCTCGGTGGAGAGACCCTCTAGCTCTGGCGGTGGATGCAATGTCCATTCCTTAATTATTTCCTCTGGCCTACATCTTTCCTCCCCTCCCAATGTTTCACAGGGTGTTATGGAAATAGCAGCTGGAACGCTGTCCAGGCATTCTGATTGCTCCGTACTGTCCTCGCCAAGCTTGGTTTACGGAGCTCCTGGATCTTTTAGTGGCGGAGCCATTCCAGCTCCCTTACCATCCGGATCTTCTTCTACAGGGTTACCTGTGGAAGGAGAATGTTCATCCACTAGCTTAGACGACTTGGAAATTGAATCCTCAATATTGAGGAAGAAAGTTTTTTTCTTCTGGTGTGGTGGCTACTATGCTCAGTGCCCACAAACCTGTTTCTTCTAAGATCTACCATCGTGTCTGGTCGACTTTTCTGTCCTGGTGTGCCGATAAGGACCTGTCTCAGGAATTCGATCTGCCTACGGTCCTGGCCTTCTTGCGGGAAGGTGTGGATAAGGGCCTCCGTTTGAGTTCCCTTAAGGTTCAGACGTCTACCCTCTCTGTTTTCTTTCAGAGACACATTGCCATCCTTCCTGATGTCAAGGTTTTCTTCCAGGGCATTGCTCATGCTCACACTGCCTTCAAGAATCCCGCTGCTCCGTGGGATCTTAACTTGGTTTAGGGCGTTCTTCAGCGCCCTCCGTTTGAATCCTTGGCTACTATTCCTCTATGCCTGCTGACGTGGAAAATGGCTTTTCTCTTGGCGATCGTGTCTGTTCGCCGTGTCGCGGAGTTACATGCTCTGTCCTGTAAACCACCCTATTTGGTGTTTCACAAGGACAAAGCGGTGCTTCGCATTTTGCTGGAGTTCCTCCCGAAGGTGGTTTCGGAGTTCCACATCACTCAGGAGATTGTGGTGCCTTCTTTCTGCACTGACCCCACCTCTGACAAGGAGAGGGATCTCCACTTGTTAGATGTGGTGCGTTGTCTCAAGTTTTATGTACATCGCACTGAGTCTATCAGGCAATCTGACGCGCTGTTCATCATTCCTGAGGGTCCCAGGACAGGAAGACCTGCATCCAAAGTGACTATTGCTTCTTGGATCAAGTCCACTATTTGTAAGGCTTACAAGCTGAGGAAGAAGCCTGTCCCCTTTCGGGTCACAGCTCATTCTACAAGGTCTATAGGGGCCTCTTGGGCTTACAAGAATCAGGCCTCCACTGATCAGTTGTGCAAGGCGGCCACTTGGTCGCCTGTGCATACCTTTTCGAAGCACTACTGTGTGGATGTGTTGGCATCGACGCCAGCTTTGGGAGGAAAATCCTGGAGGCAGTCTTGCCTGTCTAGAATTTTCTTCGGTTCTTAGTGCTACCTTCACTTTTGAGCCCTGTTGGCTCTAGTTAAGTGTGCTGTGTAACAGTTTGGGGTGTTGTTTACCCCTGTTCAGTGTCTGTTGACATTTCATTGTTGTGCTATCTCTGATCTGATGGTTCATATCTGCTCTGGTGACTTTGGGGGCCTTGCGTCTGGTCCTTGGCCTACTTCCCACCTCTGGGAAACTCAATGGTTGGACATCCTAAAGTTACCAGTAACCTGTATTGGACGACAGAGAAAAGAGGATTTTAGTCTTGCCTATTAAATCCTTTTCTCTTAGTCCATACAGGTTACTGGTCTCCCACCCTGTGAAGGGACCATGCTTGACTCTCCTATGGCAGACCGTGGGGGTCCTTCGGGGTCATGCTCACAGGAGTGTTCCTTTCCTTCCACTGTCTAGTCAATAGTTAGTGTCTTAAATCTTTCTGGAGCTGGTTGGCTAGCTGAAGCCAAGGAGGAAAGGTAGGCTTCACCCCCTGCCTACAATTCTAGAATTGTTCCTGCCTACAATTAAAGGGGCGGATCGCCTACCCAAAGTTACCAGTAACCTGTATGGACTAAGAGAAAAGGATTTAACAGGTAAGACTAAAATCCTCTTTTATACATATTCGCTATATAATGTAACTATTCAGGCTAACTTGTATAAGGGTGATACATCCCCTTTAAGATTCGCATTGATGTATGCCGACGCGCCCACACACTTGACCCATGACGTGTACTGGTGCACTGAGCGGGGTTCCGAGAGAGACCGATCCGGTCTGGGAGCAGTCAACTTCAGACCCGCTTTTACATGCAGAGCTCCAGCAGGAGAGCTGTAAGTGACGTGCCGGGACAGTCACCGGTCCCTAAGGGGAAAAAAAAAAACTGATGGTCCTTGCACATCACAGGGTCGTTAAGGGGTTACCACACTAAATCTCAAACAACTTAGTTTGCAGCTACAGTTAAAATCATTTGTAAAATGCCAGCATGATGCGTCCCTAGAGTATATGGACACAGTATAGTTTTATGTATATTTATGGGCTGCACAGACCCAAAATTAACAGGGCATTTTCAACATTAGCAGGTAAAAATGCACGTGTTATAAGGTAAAATTATACCATAAGAGTTTAATAACCCTAATGGTTTTAGATTTTCGAAACCTACACTGAAGGACTCTGTTAGCTGTATGCAATCTTAAGCATAGTTTAAAAATCAAAAAGTATATGTAAACACCACATATCTCCTGAATACTTTGATACCAAATATGTATATGTGCACATTAGTATGTTCCTCTCTCTCAGATTCAAAACTGGCAACTGCAAATAACAATAGTAATGATTGACAACTTCATACAAACATGATTTAGAAGGCACAACTATCCTGTAGCAACAAATTAACCCCTAAAAGAATACAAAGAATTCAAAACTGCCTGGCATGTCGTTCTACTACTAGGCTGGTTTGCACAAATGATTAATAAAGTGACAATACAAGGAAAATAGGCATTATTATTTGTATGTGTAAAATCACATAAATGCACATTTTTTTTTTTTTTTAATTCTTGCAAGGTGATCTTATACACCTGTCAGTTATGATTGGTACAATAATACTTAGACTATGAGGGTGCCCTCCCATATCTTAAAGATTTCAAACTGTAAATCGTGTGATCTTTCTCCTGGAGAAAAAAAAAAAAATCTTGGTAAATGTCAAAAGTTTGAGGTGGATCTTGAACTATTTTATTTGTGTATCATTTTTTGTAATCTTTCAGTAGTTCTGCTGGGGCGCCAGATCGTTTCAGTCGGATTCTCAGACACATACTGAGTCAGCGGAGGTGAGTTATGTATGTATATATACATAATGGTATTTTGCAAGTAGGGCAAGTCTTTTCTCCTAATTCCTATGTGGAACACCAGAACAATGGGGTAAAATATCCTTATGCAGGAGGGAAGGGCGCTTACTTTCTTTAAAAATAAATGAAAACAAGAGGCGCTCCTAGTGTAGTATCTTCTGAATATTGGGGTAAACACCACACCAAGTAGAGCATTGCTCACAAAATATCGTGCTGGGACTCCACATATGTGTGAACCAGTTAAAGGGCATAGGGGATAAATAACTGGTCCCCTGGACAATATAGTAACTTCTTCTCCCACACCACTTCAAAGGCTGCTCTCCCTGAATATCTCCTCTGATGACTTGATATACAGAGAAACAAGAAAAAAATAAAAGGGGGGGGCTCCAATAGTGCCTTGCCACACAATATCACATAAATAATAAAAATCTAAAGTCCACTCACATTAGGTTGTGACCGTATTCTAGATTTCTATCCAAATACAAGGGATTAAAACCCATCTCTTCTCGGGTTTACTACGTCCACGCTCCACCAACTGTAAAAAGAGAATAGGTTGTTCCTCCGATGTAAAAAAAAAAAAAAAAAAAAAAAAAAAATAATTTAGATTTTGTTGAAAAAATTATACTTTATCAAGTGTGTGACCTAGCAAACAAAATAAAGGTTTTGTTTGTTAGATCACACACTTGATAAAGCAGCACTATTTGCTGACAAACACATAGTATAAGAGTGGTTTATCAATGTGATTTTATTTTATTTATTTTTTTATATGTAAAATCTATATTTTATACATCAGAGGAATGGCCATATCGTGTGAGTAAAGAAAAGCAGGGAGTGAGTATTTGCCTCTGAGAGCCCTTTTAAGGCATAAACCATTCACTTCTGCATTAGAATACTTTACCTCATGGTTCCTGTACTGCACATGGACTGATAGAAAATAATGTATCAGTAAGTACAGAACAATCTATTTTTGCTAGTGATAAATATAAATAAATATAATCTTCATGCATAGTTACCTAATCTGCAGCTTCTTATGTATGTAGTGGGTTGGTGCTGTCTGAGCAACATACCTGGCAACCTTGCTGTCTTTATCACCTGGAGAAAGAAGTAGGGCTGGGTATGGTAGTGTGTAAATTATACTCCTGGAGAGTTGTTGGAGCAACATCCTTCATTGAAAGTGTTTAGAGTGAAAGAAGTCATCCCAGAGAACTGCCTCATTGAAAACCATGATCTAAATCAGTGGTTCTTGACCCGGGCCCTCAAATCCCACTGACAAGCCAGGAACTGAACATTTTCCAGCTTGAGCACAGGTGAGCTAATCAAAATGCCTGAGCTTCTGGTTAACTCACCTGCACTCACCCATGTACAGTAAATCCTCAAGTCCTGGCCTGTCCATGCATCCTGGGGGCACAGGTTGAAAACCGCTGATCTATATTCTGTGTACCTTCTTGTCGCAAACAGTTACTCGTGTTGAATAGAGGATTATTCACTCCCATCCCGCAAGACATATGTATTAAGACAAAATGCTAGCAATATTGTGACAAACCAACAGAGTGCTGTAAGGAACAAATAAATTCCTATTTGCTGAAACTCTTGAATGCTAGACTTTTTCCATACATTGCTTTCAGTGGGCCATATGCACAAAGTTTAAAGTGGAGAAATACTGGGATGAACCCAGCTGCACAGTAGCAAAAAGTATATTTACTGCATACTAAATACAGGTACAAGACAGAAGTTGCTGGAGGATTGTTAAGGGGGCCTTCATCCTGCAGTGGATAGGCAACGGTTGACGATGATGATGATTATTATTATTGGCGAGATAAAAGATAATGTAATGAGCAAAAATTAAAAAAACTTTCAGCACCTAATATCTTGGGAATTAATAGAAAATGAAATAAGAAACTGATACATATATAATCGAGGTGCCTTTGCTTAAAATGTATTAAAAATATAGTTAAAATATAAAACAACTAATATACAATATTGTAGCCACAATTGTCCAGGCTCTCTGGGTACACTGATAAAGTTTAAGGTTCAGATGCAAGTTGTTGGATCTAGTGGGATATTTGCTCCCGTTACTACATGGATGTAGGAAAGGACCTCCTTCCAAAAAGTATACACGTGTGGGGAAAAAAAAAAAAAAATCCCACTCCAGGTGCAGCCATGAAAGCAGAAGGGGGACTTAGTATGGTCAATATCTGTTGTTTGTATTGGGGTCTTGAACTACTTAACCCCTTAAGGACGGCCGATTGCGAATGCAGCCGTCAATTAAGGACCACAGAGCATTTTTTTTTCTTTGCTTACGGTTCAGGGCTTCGGGGAGCCCTGAATTCCATAACAGTCCTGGTACATCATGGGTCCTTAACGCGAATCTCCCCATGACATGCCAGGACCGTCAAGGGTCATTAAGGGGTTTAAAGTATTTTAGAAGCATTCTCCTTAAGAATAACATTTTTCATTATGCTACAGTGGATACCCAGATTTCCTTCCAATTATCTCTCAATTTCAAGGTCTGGGTGTTTTCCACAGGGTAACAATTTAGAAGTTTCCTGGTCTAGTTTTCGTAATGTAGAGTGATCGTTCCCTTTCTGATAGGATCATTATATTGTACACACCAGCCCAGTTTAACCCTATGAGGACCAAAAGGGGTGGGCAATGAATTGCTTTGCAGTGGCCTGCATACCCCTTTGATCAGGTCCTCAAAGGGTTAAAGGTGTTAATGTAAATGTTTACTTCCTGTTTTATAGTTGTTGCCGTATTGTGCCACTTTTCCTTGTGTACGTTACCCCTTAAGAGTAATGCATTGGAGACCTCTCTAGCATTCAAAGGGTTAAATGTCCCATTTCATTCTGTGGGATATTTTTATTCCTTATGAAGTTTATTTGACCCAGAGTTACTCCAATTTTTTTTTTTTTTTTTTTTTTTTTTTTTTTTTTTTTTTTTTTTTTTAAATTATACATTTGCTTTCATGCGCCTCCTTGCTGCTAACAAATCCCTATTTCTCCCATAGTTACTATCCACTGTATCCCCCCAATGAGGAGATTAACATTGACTATGAGGGTCTTTACAACTATGCTCCCATGCTTGTCACGCCAGATGTCTTTATAGTACCATCCGAGCTCCGGTATTTCATCAAGGTAGGCTTTGTCATTCAGTACTGGTTTAAAAAAAAAAAAAAAAAAATGTTTTTATGTGTTGGGACTGTCGATGAGCTGGGTTAGAATGCCAGGATTCTAATTCAGTCCATGTGTCACCTTTAACTCAGAGGAACTATAACTTTCAAATGATTCTCTCTTAATCGTTTAACATAGAGGGGTAAGCAACCTTTGTCATTCCTTCTTTTTGGCACTATAGTCGACGGTTTGTCAGGGATGATTGGAATTGGATTCCTCAACTGTGCCAGAGGTCACCTAACCCTTGCTTTAACAGAAGGTGTCACCTAGGTAGATGACAATTATATAGTAGTCTGTTATAGCCAGTTCCTGATTTTGCCTCTCTTGTAGTCTGTAGCTGGACAAGTGACCCTGTACTTTTTTGATAATGGTACTTTATGTACTCTTCCTGGTAAAACATTTTCTAAATAAATTACGTGTAACAGGATTGATTCATAGTGGTAATTAAAATTGTCTGCCCAGATTAAAGTACATTTATTAAATGGTGTTAGTGTTCCGTTAAGCAAGGATTGTAGGTAAATTGCTTCCTCCCCCCCCTCCCCCCTCTTGATTTTCATGTACTTTTGAAGCCTCTCTATAAATATTTTGGATTATTATGAATTACAGTTTTGGGCACCATTTCTTAAAGAAGACATTGAACTGGCAAAACAGATGTGCAACAAAACTGATAAAGGGATTGGAATTTTTAGTTAAACTGGGTTTGTTTACATTGGAGAAGAGTTGCCCAAAGGGGGGTGGGATTACGATTGCCAGATATATTCAAGGTCAATACAAAACTGTCTGGGGAACTATGTATTCAGAGGTACGGGGTGGGAAACACTCATCCAATAAGACAAGCGGAAATGTGCTTTTGCCTAAAACAAAGGCAAATTATAATATAGAAGAGCAAAAAAGGCAGCACCAGTGGAAATTGTTGATAGAGCAATTAGGCAAATTTTACTGGATCAGCAATTCAGTCCACTAACCTAGAGAGGTTATGTTTGCATATACTGTACATGGTTTCAAAAATGTATTGAATACATTTTCATCATATTGAGAATCGTGATATTTTGGTTTTAATGCAGATAAGATGATGGAACATTTGAAATGTGGACTGCATTTTTGTAGCCAAGAATGATTTTTGTTTATCCTTCTGGGTCAACAAAGGTGATATGGCAAAAGTAGAATTTGATGGATCCCTGTCTTTGTCAGCTTTATCAACTGCAACTCTGTAACCAACATGACAATATTGTTTGTTCTTTTTTTTCTCCTCTTCCTTCATCTACATAATTCACAGGATGTCATAGGATGTATATGCATCAATCCTGGCCGTCTAACCAAAGGACAAGTGGGAGGAACATACTCTCGTTTTCTAATCAAGAGTGGGGCCACAAGTCCTGAAGGAAAGAGATCCCCTTGCATATCTGCTCAAGTAGTGAGGATCTAACTTGGACAAACATGGAGTTACAGTTGGACTATGCTTTTGGAAAGACTTAGGAGGGAATAGTTGGGCTCTAAAAACATGGCCCCTGACACTCTTCACAAGAAGCGCACCCATGATTATTTTGGAATACTATGAAAAGAGATCAACAAGTCACATGGACAGTTAGATATGCCTGATATTGTGTGAACCTTTGTGATGTGTCTAACTCTCGTGCCATTCTTTTCTCCTTTCATTTATGCTTTGGTCTGTAGAGCCCTTTTGCTACACACAAAGGACCATATTCAGGAAGCTTAAAGTAGAACTAAAACCTTATGACAAATTGGGTTCATCTGAAAGCATTCAAAATCACCTAAATATTAGGTTACCCATTTTTTTATTTAAAACCATTTGAGATATTTAGCATTACCTATTTGTCAGATTATTCAAATTTTTATCTGGCACTTAACTTTGGCAGTACGTACTGTCTAAAACTCTACACTACTATTCCACCCAATTGCCACTCCTGCTGCGTGCTCTGCCTTCATCTCTCTTACTTATTTTAGCAGTTGGAGAAAGGGGGTTTATAAGGCACTTTTCTACTATTGCATTAGGGAGTGGCAGTTGAGAGAGAGAGCTGTGTAGAATTGTTTTGCAGTCAGCCATGCCAGCCAGTGGTGTGTAACTTGCATAAACTGACCAAGTTAAATATAGTATAGATTGATATTTAACCCTTTGAGTGCCATAGGGGTACGCAACGCATTGCAAAGTAATTCATTAAGTACCCAAAGGGCATCCACAAGGTTAAATAATAAAAACAAAAAAGTCTAAAATATAGGTAATTCTGAAAGCTCTTTAAACTAAATCTAGGTTGTGGTAAGATGTTGTGTCATCTTTAAATAAACAATTCTGGGTCAAACCAGCTGCAAACAATTCCTACTGATGTAAAAGTGGATGTAACCCCTTCAATGTTGGTGGTTTCTCACATTGCAAAGCATTGCATTGGCGACCTCTCTCAACTTCAAGAGGATAAAAGCCCCTTTAAACTGATGCAATTTTTTTTTATCTCCTTTAGTAGTTACTTTGCCGCAGAACTGCTAATCTTTAGCTTACTAAATATGACTCCAAAGTATTTCTGTAAATCTTACAGTGTTACAGAAATGGAAGGCCAGAACCTGGTGTGTGGCTTCTGGTTACCACAGGGGGCTCATAGACTTTGAGCGTGATTGTAGAATTATAGTTCTCAGCAGCTGGAGACCCTCATGTTGCCCATCCCAGCATACTACTACCATCTAGTTCAAATGTTAGTATCTGTGCTAATATATTTTCACCAAAATAATGCATATACAAGTTTATTTAACCCTTTGAATGCCAGAGAGGTATCCAAAGACTTGTGTTGCAATGCATGGCAATGCAAATGGCACTCAAAGTGTTCATAAGAACTAAAACGGGTCATAAGAATTGGCTGAAGCTACACCATAGAGGACAATGATGCGTTGCCAAAATGTCTATTCATTTTAATGGGGCTTTTAACCCCTTCAATGCTATAGGTGTCTTCAACGCAGTCAAGAGGTTAAAGTGGATGTGTCACCTATGTATAACGTAGCATAAATCGTTAGGCTACATATCAAGTACTACTAAAACGGTCTTATAAAGTCGGTCCTGCAGCTACTTCCGCATAGACTGCAGTCCGTCGCTCTGCCTCAGCTCTCCTCCCTCCTCAAAGGATCGATATCTAGCCAATGAGACTGCTCCAGCTTGCAAACAGAAGCCTCCGCCATCGGAGGAGGGAGGAGAGCTGAGGCAGAGAGACAGACTGCAGTCTATGCAGAAGTAGCTGCAGGACTGACTTTATAACTTAAATTTACACGAAATAAAACTTAAAAAAAAAAAAAAATCTATTTATGCTATGTTATACATAGGTGACACATCCACTTTAAAACCTCTAATTAATCAATGGGAATTTTTATGTATCCCCCTATGTTGAAATTGGCTTGCACCATCATTGTTCTTTTTCTTCCTATTAAAGTGGAACTTCACCTTAATTCAAGTTTGCATATTTGAAAACTGCATTAAAAACTGCCTATATGTCATGTCATGATAACCAAAAGCAAATGGATGCAGCTGCACTCACAGAAACACTTTGGAGAACTGATGAGAAATTAAAAATCCTCTTTATTGTTGAACCATATATTAAAACATGACCAACTTGGAGAGGTAACAGATGCGGGACACAGTAGATGTATAGGGTTTCACACACACATGCTCTTACTCATGTAGAACTTAAATAGAAATTGTGTGTCTTCAGATGGTAACCAAGGCCAGCAATTGTACAGTTTAGAAGATATTCACACTTCTTACATATGCTAATGTATGCTAATTGCAGCACCAGTAGGGTATCTGTCACATTTTCATATGCTAATTAAAATAATGACATTTCATGTTCTAATGAAGTCTTTTCAGTGACGTGTCATATGCTAATTAAGGTTTCAGCTACGTTTCGTATGCTGATGAAGCTCTGTGCAGTACCAGGAAACATCTACTGGGCTTTTTGGTTAACATGACTCATAGGCAGTTTTTAATGCAGATTTCAAATATACAAACCTGAATTAAGGTGAAAGTTCCACTTTAACTCCTTATGGTCCTTAACAGATTAAGACGTGGATTGCATCGCAGGTGATAAATGTTAGCACCAGTTTCATATCTCAAATGCACAAAAGTAATACTGGAGAAACTCTAGGACAAACCAACTACATCATAGTTGACAAATACAATTTCATATTTGTGTAAATTGTGGTTTTAACCCCTTCAGTGCTAGAGCAGTGCTGGGGAAGGCGTTAATGCTTTTGTAATTGGGCAGTAAAGACGTACAGGAAGTGCTTTATCATAATAAATGGCATTTTGTAATACTTAATGTGCCTTCTAAGCAAAAATAACTCTTCACCTCTTCTTTAACCCCTTACTGACCCATGACATGCCAGGACCATTGCAACGGTTATGCACTTAAAGGGATAGTAATACTTCAGAATTACTATCCCTTATATTGAAGCCCTTGTAAAACTGAACAAAAGGTGAGAGATGCTCAACTAGGCTCATGAGCTAGCAAATTCTTGCAAGAAGCTCATTGGGACTGTGTCCTCGCTCCCAGGGTGCAATCTCTTTTAGCTCACCAGTGCCATACACAGAGATGAAATCTTCTGAAGCATATCATACTGGTCCTGCCAAATGACAGTCCAGCCAAGAAATGCCAGACAATTCCTCTCTGAACAAGGGAAACAGCTAACCCCAGACGTACGTTTCGGCCTTCATGGGCCTCGTCGGTGAGGTGCAGCTGATCCCTCTAGGCACTGTGAGCAAGGGGTCCACGTCTGGATTACCCTCATTACTCTTAGGGTGACCAACCCCAAGAGCAATTTGCATATGTAGAACAAAAGGTGAGAGATGCTCAACTAGGCTCATGAGCTAGCAAATTCTTGCAAGAAGCTAATTGGGACTGTGTCCTCGTGCCCAGGGTGCAATCTCTTTTAGCTCACCAGTACCATGCACAGAGAGGAAATCTTCTGAAGCATATCATACTGGTCCTGCCAAATGACGTCTGGGGTTAGCTGTTTCCCTTGTTCAGAGAGGAATTGTCTGGCATTTCGTGGCTGGACTGTCATTTGGCAGGACGAGTATGATATGCTTCAGAAGATTTCCTCTCTGTGTATGGCACTGGTGAGCTAAAAGAGATTGCACCCTGGGCGCGAGGACACAGTCCCAGTGAGCTTCTTGCAAGTATTTGCTAGCTCATGAGCCTAGTTGAGCATCTCTCACCTTTTGTTCTACCATTGTAAAACTGAATTAAATGCCACCAGTGGCATCTCTCAAACCTTTATGGTTTGCGAGATAGCCGCTTTTAAACTTCGCTCCCCCCTGCCTCTCCGCTGATGTTGGCGTTCTTGCTGCAGAAGGGAAATCCCTTCTTTGAATCAAGCGGAGGCTCTTCAGCACAGCCAGATCTCGTTATAGAAGAAACGATCCTTCACTAAAACGGTATTCTACGTGTATCTGGTAACCAAGCACACGTAGAAGACCATTTTAGTGAAGGATCTTGTCTTCCATAACGAGATCTCAGCTGTGCTAAAGAGCCTCCGCCGGTCCTGGGACTGGATTCCCCTGCTGCAGCAAAAACTTTGACATCAGCGGAGAGGCAGGGGGGAGCGAAGTTTAAAAGCCGCTATCTTGCGAACCATAAATGTTTGAGAGATGCCATTTCATTCAGTTTTACAAGGGCTTCAATATAAGGGATAGTAATTTTGAAGTATTACTATCCCTTTAAGGACCAGTAATGATCCTGGCATGTCATGGAATTCAGAAATCCCAGCCCTGAATAAAATGCGTGGGAAAAAAAAAAGTGGCACTTTTTTTTTTTTTTTTTTTTTTTACTCTTCCATAGATCAGTACTCACCAATTCATTACAATGACAGCTCTTTCAGGGTCGGATGAAGCAGCTGCACAGTTCCTGCTCTCTTTTGCAACAGGGAAATATTCCTCACTGCACAAAACCCATATCCCTAATAGACCTTTGTACATGCTTAACACTGATATGGGCTTTATACAGGAAAGTCATTTGCCCAGACCAAATAGTGACACATGCTTTTTGTGAAGTGAGGAAGTTTGTCCCTGTTTATAGCCTGTGTTTCTATGATCAGAACTTGATGCTCCAAGAAAAACACATTGCCATTTGACACCCCTGCTCTAGTGTGTAGGAGTAACCGTTAGCAGCCGCCCACATTATCAGCCATATATAACTAGGCTGTTCGGCCATTCATGGGAGGCTGTGGTAAGCAGCACAGTATTGAAATAATCCATATAAACAATCTGCAGGGCATACTACTGGCAACTGAAGAATATCCCTGCTGTAAATTTCCTCTGCGGAGCACAAGGGAGTCTAGTGTAATCAATGTATGTAAATGGTTCCTTGTTTATTATGCAGACAACACTCTGCTGCTGTTGCCTGTGAGCTGCTGGGCACTTCCTCCAGTAGCTGAGAATTAGCGCATGTGCAGGGTCCGCACTTGGTGAACGGTGCGGGTCTATCATGCGTGTGCATGGTTGATTGTGCGGAAACTGCTGGGAAGGAGAGCAGCAGGTACTGGTCGAGTACGGGGGAGAAGCAGGATGTACTGGGAGCGCTGAGATCAAGTGAGAGGCTCCCTGTGGCTGTGATCTCATGGTCTGCTCAGGCCCCCAGTGTACAAATACATATGAAGCACAATGGCCCCTTTTGACAAAGGCTGACTGATGTTCAGGGGACTATGATAAACATGGGGCAAAACTAAAAGAGGATTTTATACAAAAAGGATACGTCGAAGAAGAGGTAAATCAAGCTTACAATAAAGCACGAAAATTAGATAGCAAACGATTACTAATCCCTAAAGGAAAAATATATAAAGAAAAGAACTGGAGGTATCCCATTTGTAACAGGATTTAATGTATTCTCAAAAAGTATTGAAAATATCTTACAAAAACATTGGGGAATACTGAGACACTACCTTCTTAGTAGGAGAACTAAGGAATAAGCCACAGATTACTTATAGAAGAGGTAGGAATTTAAGGAATATAATAGCACCGAGTAGACCAAAAAAGGTAAAATTCCATGAAGAACAGAAAAAAGGGATGAACTTTCTACCCAAACCATAGGTGGGGAACTATAGATGCAAAAACGGGAGGTGTGGAACATGTGAATATATGGAACACTGAACCCAAACCCATGAAAAAAAGAGGGGAAGGAGTATCTTTTAAAATACAACAATTCATTAATTGCAACTCCTGCTTTGTGATCTATAGGCTAACCTGTGTTGTGGAATGCACTATATCGGTAGAACCACAAGAAGCTTGCGTGAGTGTATAGGAGAACATCGGAGAAAAATAACCAAAAAAAGTCAGGATCATAGTGTCCCCAAACATTTTAGTTAATGTGAGAAGGGAGACATCAAGAATTTAAAGGTGCTGGTTCTAGAGACCATCAGCCAAACGATGCCTTATAGGTATAAAAGGGAGGCATATTGGATATTTAGACTCGACACCTTAGCCCCCCATGGACTTAATGAGGAGATGGAATTATCATCTTTTATATGAATAATTATAATTAATAATTGTAAAAATTAATAATAGAAGAGATGTATAGTGGAGAAATGGTTAGTGGTCCCCATCAGCCTTTTCTAAAAAAAAGGTAAAAGTTGAAGGGATATGGAATATGGTACGAGGATGGTTATAGAGTATACTTTGATTCGCCTAGAAGTAATGGGAACAGAGAAGAATATACATTAGATATAAATGTTATACTGGGTTGTAGGAAAGGGTTAAACATCGAAAATAAGAAAAATATAGGGTATGGAAATAACATATGAAAAGGAGGTTTGGAGTGTATAGGAAGAAACTGATCAGAGTGTAGGTAAATGAGATTACCGGAGAGAGGTTTTAAATTAAGGGTGTAAATGTAGCCAGTTGTGATCTGAAATGTGTATTAACGACGAACCGGAAGTGATCATAGGGAAAGGTCATTTAGAGTAGAGGAAAGAGAATTTATCAGAAAGAGGCTTGGTTTGGGTAAACAAGCAGAATCGGATGTGACATGTAATATGTACTGACGATGAATCTGAAGTGCACGTGCACAAGAAACCGGAAGTAAGGGAAGCGGTTCACACCGGACAGCGGAGTAAGAAGCGATTTCTTTCTTTCTTTCTATAAAGGGCTGTGTTTCTTGAAGGTATGTAATGCCCCTGAGGAAGCAATAGAGTATCGCGAAACGAGTTGGGCGATTTATGATTAACGTGAGTTTCTATTTTATGATTTTGGAATAATATTATGATCTTATTGTTCATGCTATATTTTAAATAATAAAATCGGAACCAGACGGTTCTTTGACCCTATTACTGGCAGTAGTGTTTCTACCAAATCCCTTTGGAGTAATATCTCTAAATTCACGAGTAAAGGAGGAGTGAATATATTTGGGAGAGGTAAGGAATCACTAAGAAAGGATCAGAAAAAGGAACCCTAGGAATTGACAGAGACTGGAGGTCAGATCCAGTCAAAGCTTGTGACCTGGAGGCGGAAGTAGCCTCTGAAAAAAGTGAGTACCCATTCGGAAGGGGGGTTTACAATTTAATATATACTCCCAAAAAAAAATATGGATCACATTTAGAGGGATTTTTTGCGCTGTCCCCCTTTCTTGTTTTTCTCTTTTGCATTATTTGGGCTGGGAGTATGAAACCGGTGGAGGGCACTTCCGATAGCCCATAGGACAAAGCAGCAGCTAATCCTGGGAGTTCTTGAAGAAAATAAGGATCCATTTAAAGGGAGAAAGACATTATAACCCCAGTTCGATTATTGGATTTAAGATTACCAACTGTTTCTTCGGCTATATTATTAATTATTCATTACTGTGATTTAAATGTATGTTGAAATTAACCTGGAATTGGCAGAGATGTATATGAGTGCTTGAATGTGGAAAAATATATGATGTTCAGGGGACAGCTGGTTTAACCCTTTGAGTGCCAGATCACTGCTTTGCAATGCATTTCCTACCCCTTTGGCACTCAAACGTTTAAACCAACTGCACCACAGGGGGCAAATACAAATCCCCAATGATTATAATAGAGTTGTAACTCCTTGGGTGCCACAGAGGTCTCGCAATCCACTGAAAACCTCTATAGCTTTCTAAGGGTTAAAAACACAATTTAACCCTTTGAGTGCCACAGTGGTATCCAACACACAATGCTCTTTGGCTCTTATGAATGATATTTTTTTTTAATAAATAGAGAAAACAGATAGCCCTGCTGTAGCAGCACTCAATACTGTACCAATACTCAGTTGCCAGTTTAACCCTTTGAGTACCATAGTGTACCTTGCCTACCACTCTGGCACTAAAAAAGGGTTAAATATGCATTTTTCTAAGTTTTTCAGTGTCCCCTTTAGTGAAATTAGTTTGCTTCAGTTCTTATTAGATCAGACTCATATTGGACCAGTTTTGGGACAAACGATCAGATCAGCAGCATAGGGGACACTAGACCTTCCCAAAATGTCCATTGTGCCAGTTGGGGCTTTTAACCCCTTAAGTGCTAGACACCTCCATAACTCCTATCAGAGCTCCCTAATGTACCCCTCTATGGCATTTGAAAGAATAAAATGGAAGATTTGGCCATTTTTATTGTCAGTTCTTTTTGTGAACAAAATAGAGAGACTGGACAATGCACCAAATTCTGTAATTATTGGTCTCCTTACAAAAGACACAATTCAGAACACATTCATAGGGGAGGATCCTGACAATAAATATATATCTATATATGTATAATGATTTAGAAACCTTAAGAGTCTGCAAGATCTAGTCTTAGTGGATATTTACAGGGACATTGCAAGAAATGAGGGTGAACAACTCAAGCAGGTGTGAAGGGTGTATATATACTAAAGGGAATGTGCTATTCTGCATGCACCTTGGCGGCTGTTGTGTGAAGAAACTGAAAAGAGCAAGCATATAGAAAGCCTCCTCTTGACTTTTAATGGATGGATATTTTATCCATTTTAGGATACGCACATATGCATACTCAAATGAAATAATCACTTTTAAAATGCAAAATTAGAGTGATGTATTACTCAACGCTTCGGTCCAAAATCTGCTGACACTGATAACCATAGAGATAAGTACACACACTGATACACATACAGACAAGCATACACACTGACAAACTGATACACATATAGAGAAGCATGCACACGCACTTACACATTGATAACCCTACAGAGACACACACACACACACACACACTGATGCACACATACACATATAGGGAACACACTGACAGGGAACATACATACATTGACACTTATACATGTATAGGAACACATACATTGACACACACACATATAGGGTACACACAAACATACTGATACTTGTACAGGGTTGGTGCATAAGGGGCGGCAAAATGAGGTGGCAAAAATCCTTACACCGGCCCTGTGAGGCACTTCACAAGTCTCTGTCCAATCTGCCTATTTTATTGGTGTTTCTCTCCTTCTCCATGCTCGGCTCTCTTGTCCGTCTTCTACTCTCTTGATCCTTCCCACTCCCATCTGCAACCAGTCCTTTGCATTCCTGTATGAAGTCAGTCTCCGCTCTGAATACTCTGTAGTCTCTCCTGTCTTTCATTTTATTAATTACATCCACATCTCAAGCCCATCAGTAATTTGTCTATAAGATAGGAGACTGACTTCATACGGGAGCACTAAGGATCAAGAGAAAAGAAGACTAAAAGGAGAGCTGAGCTCGGAGAAGGAGCGAAACCGCAAGAAAGGAGGCAGATTGGACCGAGAGACTAAAGACCACCTGTACAAGGTTACAACTTAAGAATTGGTCTGGTAAGCGCATATTAATATCATTGACATTGGTATTAGCTATTTTACCAGCAGATTCAGTAGTGATTATTCTGGTACATATACTTTCATAATCCACACTTGATACTAATGAGAGGTCCCATCCTTCCTCTCCTAACTCTCTAATAGTCTCACTCGCCGTACACTGTACACCTATCTCTTCCATATTTTCTGCACCATCAATCCTTTGGGTTGATCACTAGTTCTATCACTGCCATCCTCTCCATGAGTATAGTCTCCCTAGTCAAACAGAAATTCACTAAGTATTTTGCATCACGGGAAATAGCACTCTATATTGTTTACATAAACTACTATACTTGGAAGCTTTGGTGTGCTGTCGTTTCATTTTTTTTTTGTTTTGTTTGTTACATGTCCTTTACCTAAGCTATCCCCGGGTTCAGATGGCAGCAAGGATCTCTATGGATTAAGAGTCAAAACAGTGCAATCCACTCTAAGTACAGTATACTATAACCCGTACCTCAAAATAAAGGTAAAGAAACCCCCTTTTCTCTGTCCAATATAGGTTACTGGTAACTTTGGGTAGGTGACCTGCCTCTTTAGGTAAGACAGGAAACTTTCTTGAATAAGAAGTGCAGGGTGGAGCCTACCTTCCCTCTCAGCCTGCAGTAGCCAATACTCTAGTTAAATTGTTTCCTTTGAAGAGGAAAGACAGAGAAGCTGTGTTGCTTTAGTTTTAGTGTTTTATTGTTTTCTGTTAGATATGGAATACCACCATTAGGCGGATTACCATTTACTGACAATTCCCAGTGAATAGCTCAGTTTCCAGGTGCTATGGTGGACCTTTTAGACCTGAGGGGAAAATCTTGCTGGACAAGTTCTTTCCCAGGAGTTGCCCACTGAGGCTTCTTAAATACGTGGTAATCAGAAGACCTGCTAAAAACGTGAGTAACCTCTTGAGTGCTGAGGTCCACTTGACCCACGCTTACTCTCCGCACAGAGTTCTCCATTGGAGTTCCTATTACATACTCCTGCACTCATTGGGTTTGTCTGTTGGGGGGCTTTGAGCAGTGTTTATGTGGCAATTTAACCCTTTGTATGCTATTTTGATATGTTTTGGGTACTTTTCAACACTTTCAGTGTTGGGGTAGTGTTTATTTCACTTTTACTATGTTTTCTGGTGTATTTGCTCATTTTTTTTTACCTCCGTGTAAATTTTGTAAAATTTGTTTTTACCCCATAGACGCCATGCTCCATTCACCTCTATGAGACTTTACTGTTTGGGACATATCTCTGTAACCGCTCATCATAGCGACTTCAGAGACGGCTCATTTTGTTTGTCTACCCTTGTTCTGTGATCCAGTTCATGCTCTGAGTGTTTTGGGGGGCTTCGGGCACTTTTTGCAGGGCTTGTACAGGGAAACTACATTTTCCACGAGTGCTTGCTTCACGTGCTTGTTACTGATTGGCTCCCTTTGCGGTTGCCATTTTCTTTCATCCCTTCACGAGTATCCTACGCAGGGCTGGAGCTTTCCTTCTCAGCTGATTAAGCCTTCACCTGCCAGATACGTGCATTTTAGCGATTTCTGGGGGTGAAATTTTAAACTTAAACACTGTTTAGCATATACCAGATATATTGATGTTTGTGACACTGTGAGAATGTCTAATCCGTCTGAACTTGGGGCTAGGCCTATAGCACGGTGCCCGTGCCCCTGGTTGCGGGCGGCGACATTCTCACTTCCTTGTTTTGACTGCAGCATTCTTATTGGTCCTTGAACTTGACTCCACCCAGGGTCAGCCCTTTTTATACCCTGTCATGTCAGTAGTCAGGCGCCCTTTCGTGGTGTACCTGAACCTAGCGCTAGTTCCTGACGCTGCTCTGTTTGTGTATGACCTGGCCTGCCTGACGACGTTCCTGTAACCTGATCTGCTCCGATTCCATTGCAGACTGATCTGGCTGAGAACCAGTTACGTTGCTGACTGATCTGGCTGAGAACCCGCTACGTTGCCGACTGGACCAGCTGAGAACCCGTTACGTTGCTGACTGATCTGGCTGAGAACCCGCTACGTTGCCGACTCGACTGTCTGAGTATATGCATCCGTTGCTGACTGTACTGGCAGAGACACAGCTGACGCTGCTGACTGAGCTAGCTCTAACCCGCTTACGTTGCCGACCATTGGGCTGAGCACTCACTGCTTCAGCCGCTCTTACTGGTATCTACCGCCTCTGGCGGTGTGCACGTAAGGAGTACTGGATTGCGGGCTGTATGTAGTTTGGGCCCTATTACTTATTACGTGTCCATCATTATCACTGCCTTAAGCTGGGCTCACTCCCTGTGGGGAGTTACAGGCACTACTCTGGGCGCATTGCCATCCGTGAACCTTGCTGTACCTAGGTATCCTAGGTCCGTTTCACTGCTTCGTCCTGCCTAACATCCGCTGTAGCCTTTGTGCTAAAGAGCCAGCTATAGGGTGGTATACCAGTCTCTGTACGCTCGTACTTGGACACCTGTTGCCTTCCGTGGTCTGTTGCCTCCGATTCACCCCTAGCGTTCTTGGGTCTCTGCTACCAGTAGCTGTTGTCTTGGGCCTCCCAATACCCTAGTGCTCTAGGGTCCTAGCTGCCAGTATCCGTAGTCTGGGCTTCCGGTTGACCCTAGCGTTCTAGGTTTTGAGTTCTCCAGTTGAGCCTTGGGACTCCTAGCGTTCTAGGGTCCTCGTGCCAGTACTCATGGTCCATGTGCCCTTGTCTACCCTAGCGTTCTAGTATCCATTGGTCTTGGGCTTCCATTCATCCCTAGAGTTCTAGGGTCCTTGCTGCCAGTAGTCAAGAGTCGTGGGCCTCCGCTATACCCTAGAGTTCTAAGGTCCCAGTGTCAACATCAGCAGGTCGCTGCCAACCCCTCACCCTAGCTCTCTAGGGAACTTGCTGCTTGTCTGTACATTATTCTTATACTGTGCCTACCTAACCATTGAGTATTGTAGACAGTACTTGTACCGTCTTCTTCTGGGCTTGTGTGGGTGTGAACATTTATGCTGTTTTTAATAAAGTTATTTTAACCTTACAAGTCTTGTCTGAGTGTTCAACAAAACCTTGACAGCCTAAGACTAAGGACTCTGGGACGTCTGTGACTTCCCCCATTGCGCATTGTTCCATATGTTAATTAAGGTTACCTAGAGAATACTCAGGTCATTTATGCCCTACATGCACTGCTGCCCCTGAGTCACCTCCAGGGACCTCCAGCCATGTATTAAAGCCAACTAAGTTACAGGAGTTTAAGGCTACTACTAAATATTTAAAGTCCACCTTACAACTGTTACCATCTCAATTGAGTGGTGTCTTCCAGGCTTGGCAACCCCCTGTATCCATCAGATCATCCCTGCCTAAACCACAGGGGATACCTGATGTGTCTGATTCATCTGAAGAGGAACTCTTAATGGATTCAGATGATGAGGGTAAATCTGTGGAGGTGTCTTCCCAGTTTTTTGAGGACCCATTTGAGGCTGACCCTGACCCCTCTGTTGAGGGCCTGATCAGGGCCGTCCTCACTGCTTTGAATATCCCAAGGACCCTTCTGATGTCTTTTAGACGCCTAAGATGCAGTTTACCTGCTTTTCTCCCAATCCTACTCTTGACCGTCTGGTCTTGGATGAGTGGAAGCTTCCTGACAAGAAGCTTGCTGTGTCTAGAAAATTTGCTAAATTGTATCCCTTCTCTGAAGCGGCTTTGGTACAGTGGGCTCAACCTCCTAAGGTGGATGCCCCAGTGTCTGGACTCTCCAAGTCCACTGCTCTGCCAGTGGTGGATGCATTTGTTCTCAAGGATTGGACATATAGGAAGATTGACTTCAACAAGTCCTCAATCTTTCCTGCTGCTGGTACTTCCTTGCGTCCTGCTTTTGTGGCCGCTTGGGTGTTTAGAGCCATCGCAGTTTGGACTGAGCAGCTAACTAAGACTGCCTGTCAAGGTGCTCCAGCTTCTGACTTGTTGCAGCTCTTAGCTAATATTTCTGAAGACCAGCATTATGTGTCTGCAGGGATTTTTGATTACATACTTTGGTAGGAAGAGTTTCCACCATGTCTGTGGTGGCCAGACGTGCACTTTGGCTTAAGATCTGGTCTGCTCACACTACCTCCAAGAAGATGCTTCTTTCCTTGCCTTTCTTGGGAAACTCTGTTTGGGTCTGAGCTGAAAGACATCATCAGTGAGGCTACTGGGGGTAAGAGCACCCTGTTGCCTTTCCTCCCCAAGAAGAAGCCACAGTCCAGACGGAATCAGCTTTTTCGTCCCTTTCAGACTGAGGTGCGGCTCCCCAGGCACCTTGCACTTCCTCCAAGCCTAAACAGCAGTGGAGACCCAAGCAGTCCTCGGCTAAGCCGAAGACTGCAACTCCTTTGGCATGACTCGTTGAACTCCGGTTCCCATGAATCAGTGGGTGGCCGTCTGCACTTTTACCACTCTGGACAGACTCCGTGGCGGATCTGTCGGTTCTTCAAGTCGTGACAGAGGGGTACAGGATTCCCTTTAACTCTCTTCCTCTGGCCAGGTTTCGTCTTTCACACACTCCTCAGGTGGAAGACAAGCTTCGGCTTTTCACCGGGGCGGTTCAGACCCTTTTGGACAAAGAGGTTTTGGAGCAGGTTCCTGAACCAGAACAGGGTTTCAGTTTCTGTTCCATCCTGTTTGTGGTCAACAAGAACAACGGCAGATGTCCTATCCTGGACCTCAAGAATTTCAATTCCATCGTGGTCAAGTCTCATTATCTCTGCAGACAGTGATCGTCGCCATGTCTCCTGGAGAGTTTCTATCCTCCCTGGATCTTCAGGATGCATACCTGCACATTGCCATTCATCCAGAGAGCCGGCAATACCTCCAGTATTGCCTGCGACCAAGGGCACTTTGTTTTCTGCTCTTCCCTTTGATCTTTCTACTGCTCCACAGGTCTTTAATCGGATCCTAGGTGCCTTGATATCTTGCACAGGACCGGGGTACAAGTTACTCCTTACACGGATGATCTCCTGCTGAAGGCCTCATCTCTGGAGCTTCTGCATCACCAGGTTCAGGAATGCATTCACGTTCTCTCCCATCATGGGGGGGATCTTGAACATAGACAAGTCAGATCTGGTTCCATCTCAGCGTCTCGTTTACCTGGGACTTCTCTTCGACGCAGTGAAGGGGATGGTGTTCCTCAAGGACGAGGTATCTCACGAGATTGCATGCAAAGTATCCACTGTCCTAGAGTTGGATCCTGTGCCAGCCAAGAAGTTGACGTCTCTGGTGGGGAAGTTCATTTCCATCATGGAAGCAGTCCCGTTCACCATGGCTCATTCGAGGGAACTTCAACAGTTTGTGATCCAGCCCTGCAAGGGTCAGACGGATCTCTTGAAGATATCAGGCTCTCTCCCCCTACATGTGGAACTGAGTCTGCTATGGTGGCTCGACCTCTCGCATCTCCTGAAAGGCAGGGTCTTCCTGATTCCCTTCTGGAGGACTGTAACCACAGATGCCAGTCTGTCGGGATGGGGTGCGGTCTTGGGTCACCTGAATGTCCAGGGCCGGTGGTCTCCGGAGGAAAGTCTCCTTCCCATCAGCGTATTGGAGCTTCGAGCAATCTTCCATACTCTATGGTATTGGACAGCCCAGTTGGAGAGTTGTCCTGTTCGAGTCCAATCAGACAACACCCTGACCGTGGCTTACATCAGCAAGCAAGGCGGCACAAGAAGTTTCGCAGCTTGGTTGGAGGTCAAGGGTATTTTGGCCTGTGTAGAAGATCATGTTCCTGCTATTTCCACAGTTCACATTCCAGGTATGGACAACGTCCTGGCAGACTTCTTAAGTTGACACACCATCGACAGCAGAGAATGGGAACTGAATCAGGTGGTGGTCCATCTCATTGTCCAGAAGTGGTCTTCCTCAGATCGACCTGATGGCGATGAGACACAACAGGAAGATTTCTCTGTTCTGCTCCCATTGGAACGACCCTCAGGCTCTAGCAGTGGATGCCATGTCCAGTCCATGGAGTTTTCTTCTGGCATACATATTCCCCCTCTTCCCATGTTGCACAGGGTATTGAGGAAGCTTCGTCTGGAGCGATCTCCAGTCATTCTGATTGATCCATATTGGCCTCGCCAGTCTTGGTTTTCGGACATTCTGGGTCTGTCGGTGGCGGAACCATTTAGACTCCCCCACTGTCCGGATCTTCTTCTACAGGGATACCTGTGGAAGGAAGAGGTCGAATGTTTGGGTTTGACAGCTTGGAGGTTGAATACTCAATTTTGAAGAAGGGCTTTTCTTATGAGGTCATTGATATTATGCTTCGTGCTGGGAAGCCTGTTTCTTCTAAGGCATACCATCGGGTTTGGTCTACCTTTCTCTCTTGGTGTACTGATAGGGGTCTTTCCCATGACTTTGATCTCCCTTCAGTCCTGTCCTCTTTGCAGGATAGGGTTGATGAGGGTCTCCGTTTGAGTTCCTTGAAGGTTCAGACTTCTGTGCACACTGTTTTCTTTCAGACACGTCTTGTCATTATCCCTAGCGTCAAGGTTCTCTTCCAGGGTGTTGCTCATGCTCTCCCTGCTATTAAGAGTCCCACTCCTCAGTGGGATCTCAATTTGGTCTTAGGTGTTCTCCAGCGTCCACATTTTGAGTCCTTGGCTACCATTCCTTTATGTCTCCTGACTTGGAAGATGGCTTTTCTCCTGGCGATTGTGTCTATTCTCAGTGTCACAGAGTTACATGCTTTGTCCCGTAAACCCCCCTTTTTTGTTTTTCATAAGGACAAGGTGGTTCTTTGCACTTCTCAGGAATTTCTCCCGAAGATGGTTTCTGAGTTCCACATTAACCAGGAAATAGTGGTGCCGCTTTTTTGTCCTGACCCTACATCTGACAAGGAAAGGGATCTTCACTTGTTGGATGTTGGTCGCTGCCTTAAGTTTAATATGCATCATACTGAGTCCATCTGCCAGTCTGATGCATTGTTCGTCATTCCTGAGGGTCCTAGGGCTGGTAAGCTGGTTTCTAAGATTACCATTGCTTCCTTGATTAAGTCCACCATTCATAAGGCTTACGAATTGAGGAAGAAGCCTGTGCCCTTTCAGGCTACAGCTCATTCTACCAGGTCTATTGGAGACTCTTGGGCTTACAAGAATCAGGCCTCGGCTGTTCAGTTGTGCAAGGCGGCTGCTTGGTAATCAGTGCACACCTTTTCCAAACACTACTTTGTTGATGTGCTGGCACTGGCTGATGCCAGTTTTGGCAGGAAGATGCTAGAGGCTGTATTGCCTGTCTAGGGTCTTTCTAGGTACCTTTAGTACTCCTTAACTATTGAGCCCTGTTGGCTCTAGTTCAGTGTGCTGTGTTACAGTATGGTATGTTTATACCAGTTTTTGTGTCTGTTAACACTTTATTTTTAGAGGGCTGTATATAATCTGTTTAGCTCATGTATGCTCTGGTGACTTTGGGGGCACTGCGCCTGGTCCTTGCCTTCCCACCTCGGGGAACTCAATGGTTGGACATCCCAAAGTTACCAGTAACCTATATTGGAGGACAGAGAAAATAGGATTTTAGTCTTACCTGTTAAATCCTTTTCTCTAGGTCCATATATGTTACTGGTCTCCCACCCTGTCAAGGGACCATCCTTGGCTCTCCTGTGGCAGAACGTGGGAGTCTTTTCGGGTTCACGCTCACAGGAGTCTTCTTTTCCCTTTGGCTTTCTAGTCCATAGTTAGCGTCATCAATCTAACTGGTGAGTATTGGCTACTGCAGGCTGAGAGGGAAGGTAGGCTCCACCCAGCACTTCTTATTCAAGAAAGTTTCCTGTCTTACTTAAAGGGGCAGGTTGCCTACCCAAAGTTACCAGTAACCTATATGGACTAAGAGAAAATGATTTAACAAGTAAGACTAAAATCCTATTTTCACTGTTGTCCAATACAGGTTACTGGTACAATGGGAGGCGATCCGCCCCTTTAAGTAGGCAGGAACATTCATTCAAATGTATGCAGGGGGTGGAGCCTCCCCTCCTTCTTAAGCTGCCTTCAGGCCAGAGCCAAGCTAGATTGATTTGTTCCTGTGTGCTGTGCACACCAGGTGGAGAACATCTCTCATTCAACTTTAGTGTTTTATTGTTTTTCTTCAAATATGGAATACCACCATTAGGCGGGTGACCATGGCTGTGAATTGCCCTCTCCAAAGTGGCTAGTGCAGCTTCCAGGGATTTTCTGGTGGACCTTATGCCCTGAAGAGGGAACAACTTGAGTCAAGTAGCTTCCCTGCTGGGGAATTTTCCTCTGGTTAATTCCCTTTTAACATGGTTACCTGAAGACATAAGTCCTGCAGAAAGGTGAGCCACCCTTTGAGTGCTGAAGGTCCACTTGTCCCACAGTGTCCCTTCTTTGGGCATGTATTTGGGAGTTCTCATTTTGCACTCCAGCACTCATAGGGTGTTTTTATTTCTGTTGCTTGTATTTATGCAATGTTTGTGGTATTCCCTGGGTTTTGGAACTTTGGGTTGTTATTTTCTCATGTTTTACATGTGTTAGAAGTATGTTTGGTGAACTTTTTCTCTCAGGAATAATGTTATTAATAATTAATGTTCTGCGCCTTTAAGCACGCTTTTACCCGCATAGACGCCATTGCTCCTTTACTCTATATGGGTTTACACAGGTGGGACGTATCTCTGGAACCGCTTGTCACAGCAACTTCAGAGAGGGCTCATTTTGTTGGTCTTCCCCTGCTCTATCATCCGGTAGCTAGATTTGGTGTGTTGGGAGTCTGGGGGGGCTTCGGGCACTGTTTTGGGGTACTTCTGAGAAAAACTACGTTTCCCATAAGCGCCTGTTTCGCGCTTGTTTTCTGATTGGCTACCATTGCGGCAGCCATTTTGTGGTGTTATTCTCAGCGAGTATACTACGCAGGGACCGAGCCTTCTCTCCTCTCAGCAGATTAACCCTTCGCTGGCCAGATAAGTTCGATTTTAGACATTTCTGGGGTGAAACTTTAATCTTTCACACTTCTACTGGGTGATTTTTCTTAGTGGACTATATATGACGCTGTGAGCATGTCTACTCCACTGCAGTCAGGGGCTAGACCCAAGACTAAAGAGGCTGGGGTCTCTATTTCCCCCATTGCGTTTTGCTCCTGTTGTCACTCTGGGCTGCCTAGAGAATTTTCAGGTCATTTATGCCCAAAATGTGCAGAAAGTCATGATAGCAACCCTGGGCTTTCCAGCCACGCTATTGAGCCAACTTGGGTAAAAGAGTTTAAAGCTGCCACTAGGGATCTCAGATCCACTCTCCAACTCTTTCCCTCTCAGGTTCAGGGGGCTCTGCAAGTCTGGCAGACCCCCTCTACAATCAGGACCTCCCTGCCTAAGCCACAGGGGGCTCCTGATGTGTCTGATTCTTCTGAGGAAGAACTTTTGCAGGATTCTGATGCTGAGGAAGGCACTGTTATAAAATCTAATAGGTCCATTGGTGACCCTTATGAATGTGACCCTGAATTTCTGCTGAGGGTTTGATCAGAGCTGTGCTAACTACGCTCAACCTTCCTCTGACTCAGGAATCTACTCATGATCCAACTGACGTTTTCCAAAAACCATCTAAGGCTGTGGTTTGTTTTCCTAATAACCCTACTCTTGCTCGTTTAGTCTCTGATGCGTGGAGGAATCCTGAAAAATCCTCTTCTGTGTCCAAAAAGTTTGCTAAACTTTATCCTTTTCCTGAGGCTGAACTGGCAAAATGGGTTCATCCTCCTAAAGTGGATGCTCCTACTTCTAGGTTATCCAAATCTACTGCCTTGGCTGTATCAGATGCCTCTGCCCTGCAGGATTGGACGGACAAAAAGTTAGAGATTTGTCTTAAATCCATTTTTGCCTCTATTGGCACTGCCATGCGTCCAACCTTTGCAGTGGCGTGGGTTAATAGGGCTATTGCGGCCTGGACTGAACAACTGACTGAGGCGGTTCGCCAGGATGAACCAGTGTCTGAGCAGTTGCAGCTTCTTGCTAATATATTAGAAGCTCAAAATTATGTTTCTGACGCTGCCTTTGATGCTGTGCGCATGATGGCAAGGGCCTCTACGTCTTCTGTGGTGGCTAGACGTGCTGAAAATTTGGTCTGCTGACACTGCCTCTAAGAAAGCCTTGCTTTCTTTACCTTTTCAGGGGACCTTACTGTTTGGATCTGAACTTAAGGAGATGATTAGTGAGGCTACTGGTAGCAAAAGTACTCTTCTGCCATCAGTCTTCAAGAAGAAGTTTCCAGCCAAACGCAATCGGTCCTTTCGTTTCTTCCAAACTGAGACACGCTCCATGTCCCAGGCAGGTCCGTCCTCCACGCGCTCCTCCTCCAAGCCCAAACAGTCCTGGAAGCCCAAAGTTGCCCCCAAGGCCAAGACCTCCAAGACTGCTTCGGAATGACTCGCCGAACCCGGGTCCGCATCCGGCTGTAGGTAGACGTCTCCACATCTTTCGCCGGGTTTGGGAGGAGTCAGTGGTGGACCCTTGGGTTATTCAGGTGGTATCAGAGGGATACAGGATCCCTTTCTCTTCCCTTCCTCCTTTTCGGTTCCATTTTACTAGTCCTTCTCAGGAGCCTACAAAAAGACGTCTGTTCGACGATGCTATTCAGGATCTTTTGGACAAAAATGGTCCTGGAATTGGTTCCACCAGAAGACACAGGTTCAGGATTCTATTCCAACCTGTTCGTTGTGGCCAAAAAGGACAGAGGTGCTCGTCCTATTTTGGATCTCAAGGATCTCAATTTCTTTGTTGTGAGTTCCCACTTTCGGCAGGAATCTCTGCGTTCTGTGATAGCAGCAATGTCTCCAGGGGAGTTCCTCGCCTCCCTGGACCTTCATGATGCATACCTTCACATCCCTATTCATCCAGAGAGCAGACGGTATCTCAGATTTGCCTGTCACAAAGGCCACTTTCAGTTTTCAGCTCTTCCCTTTGGTCTGACTTCAGCTCCTCAGGTCTTTCAGAGGGTATTGGGAGCTTTGATAGCTGTGCTTCATCGAGATGGAGTCAGGGTGACTCCCTACATGGACGATCTGCTCCTGAAAGCCTCATCTGCGGAGATCCTCCACTAGCAGCTGCAGTTGTGTATACAGACACTCAATCGTCACGGCTGGATTGTGAATCTGGACAAGTCAGACTTGGTTCCATCTCAACAGCTCTTCTTGGGTCTCCTGTTCGACACTCAGCAGTGCATGGTGTTTTTACCGGAGGAAGTGGCTCATCAGATTGCTATCCGGGTGTCCAAGATCCTAGAACTGGACAGGGTTCCAGTACCGAAGTTGACCTCTCTGGTGGGGACGTTTATTTCCACGATAGAGGCAGTGCCATTTGCCATGGCACACACCAGGGAACTTCAGAGGTTTGTGATCCAGACGTGCAAGACTCATCCAGATCATCAGCATCGATCAGTATCT
Organism: Rhinophrynus dorsalis; assembly: GCA_037306005.1. Classification (NCBI taxonomy): domain Eukaryota; kingdom Metazoa; phylum Chordata; class Amphibia; order Anura; family Rhinophrynidae; genus Rhinophrynus; species Rhinophrynus dorsalis. The sequence goes on from CM074722.1 coordinate 400,240,581, forward strand.
CTGCCCCCTCATGTGGAGTTGAGCCTAGAATGGTGGTTGGACCTGTCTCATCTCCTGAAAGGGAGGTCCTTTCGGATTCCCTATTGGACCACAGTCACGACGGATGCCAGCCTCTGGGGAAGGGGGGCAGTGCTGGGTCGTTTCAGTGCTCAAGGGAAATGGGGACTGGAAGAATCTCTTCTCTCCATCAATGTTCTGGAACTTCGTGCCATCTTTCTTGCCCTGAGGCACTGGGAATCTCAGCTGGAAGGTTGTCCAGTCAGAGTGGAGTCCGACAACGCCACCGCAGTGGCCTACATCAACAGACAAGGCGGCACAAAAAGTCTCACCGCTTGGTTAGAGGTCAAGGCCATTTTATCTTGGGCAGAAGCTCATGTCTTTCTCAGTCGTCACACAGTCGACAGCGGAGAGTGGGCGCTTCATCCAGAGGTGTTTCACCTTCTCACCCAGATGTGGGGGGTGCCTGTAGTGGATCTGATGGCTACCAGACACAACAGGAAGGTGCCAGTGTTTTGCTCTCGGTTGAGGGACCCTCTTGCTCTGGCAGTGGATGCTTTGTCAATCCCTTTGAAGTTCCCTCTGGCTTACATCTTCCCTCCTCTTCCTCTGTTGATCCGAGTCATCCAGAAGCTGAAGTTGGAGTGTTGTCCTGTCATCCTAATCACTGCAAATTGGCCTCGTCAGTCCTGGTATCCGGAACTGCTAGCCATGTCTGTGACGGATCCTGTTCCGCTTCCTGCCCGTCCAGATCTACTTCTTCAGGGATATCTGTGGAAGGAAGATGTTCAGCATCTCCACTGGATGACTTGGAGGTTGAATCCTCAATTCTAAAGAAGAAAGGGTTTTCCTCTTCAGTGGTGTCCACGATCCTTAGAGCTCGCAAGCCTGTGTCTTCCAAGATCTACCATCGCATATGGTCCACCTTTGTAGTATGGTGTACTGATAAGGATCTATCTCTAGATTTCCATCTTCCCACGGTCCTGGCCTTTTTACAGGATGGGGTTGAGAAGGGACTCGGCCTGAGTTCTCTCAAGGTTCAGACGTCTGTGTTTTTCCAGGAACGGATTGCGATACTTCCTGATGTTAAGGTTTTCTTCCAGGGTGTGGCTCATGTTCGCCCTTCAAGAGTCCTACTCCTCAATGGGACCTCAATTTGGTGCTGGGGGTTCTCCAGAGACCCCCGTTTGAATCCTTTGCTTCTATTCTTTTGTGTCTCTTGACCTGGAAAATGGCCTTTCTTTTGGCTATTGTCTCAGTAGCAGAGTTACAAGCTCTGTCTTGTAAACCTCCTTACTTGGTGTTTCACAAGGATAAGGCAGTGCTTCACACTTCCAAGGAGTTTTTACCCAAGGTTGTCTCCGAATTTCACATCAATCAGGAGATTGTGGTTCCCTCTTTCTGCCCTAACCCTTCCTCTGACAAGGAAAGAGATCTCCATTTGTTGGATGTTGTGCGTTGTCTTAAATTTTATGTTCATCGCACTGAGTCTATCAGGAAGTCTGACGCCCTGTTCGTCATTCCTGAGGGGCCTAGGGCAGGGAGACCGACATCCAAGGTAACTATTGCCTCTTGGATAAAATCTACCATTCGTGAAGCCTACAAACTGCGGAATAAGCACTTTCCCTTTAGGGTTACTACTCATTCCACCAGATCAATTGGGGCCTCTTGGGCCTACAAGAATCAGGCATCTGCTGATCAACTGTGCAGAGCGGCCACTTGGTCCTCTGTGCACACATTCTCGAAGCACTATCGTGTTGATGTTCTGGCCTCGGCTGATGCCAGCTTTGGGAGGAAGGTCCTGGAGGCAGTCTTGCCTGTTTAGGACTTCTACTCTGTGGTTCTTAGTGCTTCTTTGCTGTTGAGCCCTGTTGGCTCTAGTTCAGTGTGCTGTGTTAGTTCAGGGGTTTGTTTTTCCCCCTGGTTGGTGTCCGTTGACACTTCTGTTGTTGGGCTCTATGATTAATTGGTTCATAGCAGTTCTAAGTGACTTGGGCCTTGCGCCTGGTCCTTGCCTTACTTCCCGCCTCAGGGAAAGCTCAATGTTTGTACATCCCATTGTACCAGTGACCTGTATTGGACGACAGTGAAAATAGGATTTTAGTCTTACCTGTTAAATCCTTTTCACTTAGTCCATACAGGTCACTGGTCTCCCACCCTGTCAAGGGACCATGCTTGGCTCTCCTGTGGCATTCAGTGGGGGACCTTCGGGGCATGCTCACAGGAGTCTTCCTTTTCTTTCTTACCTCTGGTCAGTTTAGTGTCTCAAATCAATCTAGCTTGGCTCTGGCCTGAAGGCAGCTTAAGAAGGAGGGGAGGCTCCACCCCCTGCATACATTTGAATGAATGTTCCTGCCTATTAAAGGGGTGGATCGCCTCCCATTGTACCAGTGACCTGTATGGACTAAGTGAAAAGGATTTAACAGGTAAGACTAAAATCCTATTATTAGGGTACTCAGATTTATCAGAGGCAACTAGGCCCGCCTCTAGGTATGTTGACTTTCACTGGATCTGACCTCCAGTCACTGTCACTCTCCACGGCCACCCACTTGCTTACCTCCTCCAGAGGAATTTCTCCCAGGTATACTTTACCTTTCTGGGTCTATACAGCATCAGATTATCTATTCACCACAGTCATAAGGATCACACCAGCATTATGCTGGGAGGATATATACCGGCAATAAAAGGGGACTCTAAGTGGCTCCAAATAATCATATAAAATGTATTTATATAAAATATGCAAATGGATTTTACCATCTTTCTTTAAAACCTATAAAAGTGATAGTCTCCCTACGTGTTTCGTAACGCTGGGTTACTTTCTCAAGGGAATCTGTCAGTATGATCGATACCCAGGCATTTATAGACTTAAATTCCAGCAAGCAGTTGGGTGACCATGACTGGAGGTCAAATCCAGTCAAAGAGAACATACGTAGGGGCAGGCTTAGCCTCTGATAAATTGTGAGCAGTCTAATAAGGGTGTTTCTTTATCTTGAGATTTCAGACTGCACTTAGAGTGGATCACATTGTTTTGGCTTTTTTCTTTCCTACATAGTATTGGAGAACCTGTCCGACGTCTTGGAAACCAGCTGCGTTTCCAGACTCTAAAAATCAGAAAAAATCCAGGATTGAAGGAACTACTGCTGATTTATGGAAGGGGGGGGGGTTGCTGCAACACAGGATGGGGAAGGTAGCATAACTGAAAAAATGGGATCAGAGCAGGGGCATGGGGGTAGAGAGGTGGAATGGGCTAGTTCATCTAAGAGGGAGTTGCCATTGTTACAGCCTGATAAAAGACAAATACACTTTGATAAAATATATGCATGCAAATGATCCTAGTCTGGCTGGTAAGATGGGAGAACTAGAAATGATTGCAATACATGAGCAGTATGATCTAATTTGTGTATCTGAAACCTGGTTAGATGATACATATGACTTAGCAGTCAAGCTAGAGGGTTATTCACTTTTTAGGAGGAATAGAGTTAATAAAAGGGGGAGGAGGGATATGCCTATATGTAAATCATGCCTTAACACCTAATTTAAGGGAAGATCTAAATGAAGGGTCCAATGAAAAAGGTAGAGGCCTTGTGGGTTGAAATACACACTGGGGCCACACATAATAAAAATATGTTGGTGGGGATTTGTTACAAGCCACCTAATTCTGGGGAGTTGGAGGAAGCCCAACTTTTACTGCAAATGGAAAATGCTTCTACGACAGCAAAGGTAATTATAATGGGAGATTTCAACTATCCTGATCTTAACTGAAGTAATATGACTTCCAGCACAACAAAGAGAAATAATATTTTATGTATGATAAATGATAATTTATTTCCCAGCTAGTAGCAGAGCAGACTAGAAAAGAGGCCTTGCTTGACCTAGTGCTTTCAAACAATTCTGACATGATAAACAATGTACAAGTAAGGGAGCATTTAGGCAACAGTGACCACAGTATGGTATCCTTTGTAATTTGTTATGAGACACCCAATAGCAAGGATTTAACTAAAACATTACATTTTAAAAAGGCTTATTTTACAAAATTAAAAGTATTAAAGGATATTCAGTGGGATGTAATTTTCAAAGATAAAAATGCACAAGAATCATGGTATGTGTTTAAAATTCTCTTAGACAAATATACGCGACAATATATTCCATTGGGAAATAAGCACAAGAGGAGTAAAGTGAAGCCATTGTGGCTTAATAATGAGGTTTGTAGGGAAATTAGAAACAGGCTTGCTTTTTTTTTTATTTTTTTTTATTTAAGTGTTTAGTCAGATGCATCATTTAAATAATACAAAGAATGTAATAAAATCTACAACCAAGCAAATAAGCTAGCTAAAATAGAAAATGAGAGAAATATAGCAAATGAGAGCAAGAAAACCCCTAAACAATTCTACAAGTATATTAATACAAAAAGGTTAAGGATGATATTGGTCCTATTAGGACTGAGACAGGTGAATTGATTAGTGAGGATAAGGCTATGACTGACACCCTAAATACATTCTTTGCTTCATTATATACAAAGGAAACAGCAATGACAGACTATGGGCAAACAGACAAAACCACGGAATTTCCTCCATCATTTATTTACATGGCTTACTGAGGGCAAGGTCCAAAAGAGACTGGAGAAGGTTATGTTGAATAAAGCACCTATATCTGACTGTATTCACCCAAGGAACTTGGTTCAGTAATAGCAAGACCATTATCCATAATATTTACTAATTCACTTTCATCAGGCATAGTGTCCTGTGATTGGAGGACAGCTGATGTAGTTCCATTGCTTAAAAAGGGAGCAAGATCCAAACCAGGAAATTCTAGACCTTGTGAGCTTGACTTCCATAGTGGGTAAGATATTAGAAGAGTTACTGATAGTCTTCATAATTATGTGAAGGCAAACAATATTATTAGTATGTATCAGCATGGCTTCATGAATAACAGATCATGTCAGACTAATTCACTTGCATATTATGAAAGAGTAAGTAGTAATTTGTACAAGGGAATTTCTGTTGATGTAGTATACATGGATTTTGCAAAAGCCTTTGATACAGTGCCTCACAACAGGTCACGCTGGCCCACTTGGCCAGTAGGGGAGCAAAGAGAATACCTTCAGCACCATGGACAGCATCACTCCTTTATCCCTTTGAATGCCATAGGGATATGCATTGCTCACCCCTGTGGCACTCAAAGGGTTAAAAAAAATTGTATTTATTTAGAGATATATACACACACACACACACACACACACACACACACACACACACCAAGCACTACACAATTAACCCCTTAGAGCTGCATCATATATTATACATATTGTGCACTCCCAAGGGAACAAGGCAGCGTCCATGGGGATTTGTGGCTAATACTTTCCACGGGTAGCCATAGAACCCCATGTATATGGCGTGGCCTCCGGATGTGTTACCTTGCCCACTGGTAGACACAGATCCCCATGTACACTGGCTGACCCTCTTCAGCCTTTTCCCCTTGCCTACTGGTAGCCCCAAATCCCCATGGGCACTTGGGCAAGGAAACCTTTTTCCCATATGATGCCTCCCCCTGTACAATCTGACATATAATGCCCCTTCCTTTTGCCATATGCTTCCCCCACAAGGTTAACCCTTTGAGTGCCAAAGTGTACACAATGCATTGCATACCCCTCTGGCACTCAAAGGGTTAATATTTGTGTAATTGCTGAGTAAATATTTAAAAAAAAAAAAAACACACACACACACACACACACACACACAGTGCAGTTTTTTAGTTGTAAAATAAAATCAGACCAGCGGGCCTCTGATGCACCCTGGCATTGATCATCTATCCAGTAGGATAGGTGATCAATGTGGCTACAAGGAAGCCGATTACTGCCTTCCTCTAGCTTCTACTCGAGCTTCCTGCTTTCTATCAATGACCTGCTCGAGTAGGAGTTCTTCTACTCAATCCGATCATTCACAAAAAGCTGGTTGAGTTTGTTTATTCTTGAGTCTTCAGCCCCTCTTTTATTGAATAAATGAACTGAACCATTTTTTTGTGAATGACTGGGTTGAGTAGGAGGACTCCTACTCTAGCCGGTCATTATAGACCGTAGTAGAAGCTAGAGACAGGCAGTAATTACCTCCCTGGCCACCGCACTGATCACCTATCCTACTGGATAGGTGATAAATGCCAGGGGGGCACCAGGAGGGTCCTGATGACCCCAGCGAAGTCAGATTTTATTTTCCAAGTAAAAAACTGCAGTGTGGAAGGAAGAGGCATCATATTTTGGATCTCACAGGGGGAGGCAGCGTATGTTGAATTTTGGTTGTGTTGGGGAAGTATGTTGAATCTAAGTATTGTGTGTGAACATCACCATTGTGTGTTAACCCACCTACACTGACTGACACCCCCCCACAGTCTTGTTCTCTTGCCCAGGCAGTGCCCCTGGGGATTTGTGGCTACCAGTAGGCAAGGGGAAAAGGCTGGAGAGGGTCAGACAGTGTACAAGGGGATCTGTGGCTACCAGTGGGCAAGGGAACAAGGCTGGAGGGAGGGATAATACTCCCCTCCTTGTCTTTAATAAAATCCTGATTTTCCTTCACAAAGTTAGGAAAATCTACACATTTTATGGCAAGACACAGAGGCTCATATTATGCAAGATCAAAGCTGTTGCATTACATGAGCAGAGGCATGATTAATTGGTTTAGAATAAAATGTGTTGAAGGTGGATTCATTGGAACAGTCTGTTGCTTAGAGAATATTCTCAAGCCTTCCTCCAGCTAAAAGAGATTTGGAGGCCATAGCTCGAGAGGAATGGGCTCCAAATCTATTAATATAAGTACCTGTAGCTAGCATAATCCAACGAACCCATCTAGCCAAAATAGCTGACGATACTGGTAAATAAGGTTTAACAAATGAGATTAACAATTGATGAGCATTAATGGGTTTAAGTGGGGAGGAAATAGATTCATAAGCTTTCAAACAGAGGACAACACATAGTTGGGGATTTTGTGGAAAATCTGGAAAGAAGATTTCCCTACATAAGGATTTAGTTCTCATAGAAATCCAGAATCATGCCCCATGGGGTTAGTACGATCTATTGGATATATACAAAGCATGAACTTTGGAGACTTTCTGAAACAAAATGAGGTAAAGGAGCATCGTAAATTTGGCCGAGAGTTGTTTAAGGGATAGTTCCTCATTAGGTGGCCAGGATTCTAATAATAGGAGGACCCGATTAATGTCCCAAAGATTGAAATATTTGGACAACAGAGGTCAAGCTAATCCTATTCCTTTCATCATTTTACATACCAATGGGTGTTGACTCGAGGGAAAACCATCAATGAATTTATTAGAAGCAGAAATAGAGGACATATAACAATTATTAGTTCTGTAGGCTTTACCTTGTTGAAAACAGAAGGACAAAAAATTTAATATAGAACCTAAGTCTGAAGAAAAGGGATCCAAGTTCCGTTCCAGGCACCAACATACCCAGATGTTCCAGCATGCTCTATGACATGCTATAGTACCTGGGGCCCAGGCTTCAGAAATGAGGAATCGAGCCGAATCTGAAAGACCATTGATAAACCGTAATTTCCCTAAATCTGCCAAGCTAATAGATGTAACTGTTTGCGTATTAGAAGGTTGTGCGTGTTTCCCGCCGGGTCCAGCAGAAGTTGGGGATACGGAGTTAAGTATCGAGGGAAATCTATAGACATTGAGAAAAAGGGGAAACCACGGTTGTGCTGGCCAAAAGGGGGTGACTAGGACCAAAGTGATCTTTTGCTTCCTGACCTGAAGGATGACTCTGGGCATCATGGCGAAGGGTGGGAAGGTGTAGCTCCCCGAGTGGGCCAAGTCTGGAGAGAAGCGTCCAGGGTTAGTGCCTCTGGATTCGGTCTCCAGCTGAAGAAATTGGGTAGTCGAGTATTCAGTCTGGAAGCGAATAGGTCTAAGTCCAAGGGGCCCCAAATTGAGTCCAAAATTGTGAAAGTTACACTGTGAAGTGTCCAATCACTGGAGTCTGTTAGGTACCTGGAGTTCCAATCCACAATAGTGTTGGATAGACCTGGTAGGTATTCCGCCTGGACAGAAATGTTTCTGTCCAGACAGAAATGCCAAAGTTCTTTCTCCAGTATTGCCAAGGATTTCTTGCCGCCCAGATGATTGATGTATCATACCACAGATAAGTTGTTAATCTTTAGTAACATGCAGCAATTTGGTGTATTTTTTGTGAAACTCTTAATGGCAAATGATCCCGCTAATAACTCTAAGCAGTTGATGTGCATGTCCTTTTCCATGAGAGACCACTTCCCTCCGGTGGTGAGGTTTCTGCACCGAGAGCCACAACCCAACGTGCTTGTGACGGATTCGATGACTAACTCTGGAGACATTCCAAAGATCGCTCTCGCATTCCATGTTTCCATGTGGTTCAACCACCATAGAAGTACCTCCCGTGCATCTGAAGATAAGAGGTATCACGTCTGAATAACCAAGACCTTTGTAGAGATGTAGAATGTTTACTCTCTGCAGAGCTCGGTAATGAAGCTGTGACAGAAAGGCGGCTTGGATCAATGCAGACAAAAGTCCTATTCATCTCACTATCATCCATAGAGATATAGTGTCTTTCCATAAAATTGACTTGATTTCCCTGCGGATGTTCTTTAATTTGTTCCGAGGCAGACGCAGAGTTGAATCCAAGGAATCTACTATGAAGCCTAGGAACTTGAGTGTTTGGGTGGGTTGAATCACCGATTTCTGCCAGTTTATGATGAAGCCAAGTTGGGTTAATGTTTGAATTGCCAAATGAAGATATTCCTTGAGGATCTGTATGTCCTGACTAGTGATGAGCGAGCACCCCAATGCTCGGGTGTTCGGCCGAGCACCCGAGCCCCATTGAAGTCAATGGGAGGACTCGAGCATTACACCAGGCACCCCCTGCTCTGATGAGGGGAGGGTGCCTGGTCCATAGGAAAAGGGCAGAAAAGGATGGAAACACCACAGAAATGGTTCAGGGACAGCATAGGGAGGATGTCTGGATGCATCTTGGACTCCAACATCGCTGCTGGGAACGATCTTTCGCCCGTAGTACGCCATTTTTACAGACTGACCATAAAACACACAAAAAGGAAAATAAAAACGACTTTAGGCAAAAAATTGTTACCAAACAATATTTGCTGTATATTTACTTGTATATCATCTGCAAATTCTCCCAAAAATTTCCTTGATTTTCTGAAGTGAGGCCATGATTAAGAGGGAAACGTGCGCAGAGGTAAATTATCCCAAAAATTTCCTTGATTTTCTGAAGTGAGGCCATGATTAAGAGGGAAACGTGCGCAGAGGCAAATTCTCCCAAAAATTTCCTTGATTTTCTGAAGTGAGGCCATGATTAAGAGGGAAACGTGCGCAGAGGCAAATTATCCCAAAAATTTCCTTGATTTTATTGAACTGAGGCCATGATTAAGAGGGAAACGTGCGCTGAGCTGACCATCTAAAACATTATGGGTGAGGGTCTGCTGCAGAGCTGACCATCCTAAACATTATATGCGAAGGCCCGCTAGTGAGCTGACGCTATAAAACATTATATGCGAAGGCCCGCTAGTGAGCTGATGCTATAAAACATTATATGAGAGGGCCCGCTAGAGAGCTGACCCAATAAAACATTATATGAGAAGGCCCGCTGGTGAGCTGACCTATATAAAAATTGGCAAACAGGGCCCGCTGGTGAGCTGGCCCTATATAAAAATTATATCACAGGGCCCGCTGGTGAGCTGGCCCTATATAAAAATTATAGCACAGGGCATATGGAAGAAGAGGAGGAGGATGAGAAGATTAAGAGTCAACCATATACCTGTTTTTTGGGTGGAAGGGGTGAATGGGAATACAGAGTATTCCCATCATTGTAAATAATATATGTAAAGTGAGTTTATGTTCCCCCGGGGCTTTCCTCCAGTGGAGTGGAGAAGTCAGGGAAAATCCAGGCCTTGTTCATTTTTATAAGTGTCAACCTATCAGCATTGTCGGTGGAAAGGCGGATACGCTTATCTGTTATGATGCCACCAGCAGCACTAAATACCCGCTCAGACAGAACGCTGGCGGCAGGGCAGGCCAGCACCTCCAAGGCGTAGAGTGACAGTTCATACCACGTGTCCAGCTTGGACACCCAGTAGTTGTAAGGCACAGAGGGATCATTGAGGACGCTGACACGGTCTGCTACGTACTCCTTCACCATCTTCCAAAACTTTTCCCTCCTTGTGACACTAGGCTGCGCATCAGGGTGAGGGTGCTGGCGGGGTGTCATGAAGGTGTCCCACGCCTTGGAGAGTGTTGCCCTGCCTTTCTCGGAACTGCTGTGTGCTCCCCTTTTCTCCCCTTCTCGGTTGGCCAAGGTAGCACGTACTCTGCCGCCAGCGTTGTCAGATGGAAAATTTTGGAGCAATTTTTCAACAAGAACCTTCTGGTATTGCACCATTTTGCTTGTCCTCTCCACCGGAGGAATGAGAGATGAGAAATTCTCTTTGTAGCGGGGGTCCAGAAGGGTGAACACCCAGTAATCCGTGTTGTCTAAAATGCGTACAACGCATGGGTCACGGGAAAGGCAGCCTAACATAAAGTCAGCCATGTGTGCCAGAGTACCAACAGGCAAGATTTCGCTGTCCTCACCAGGAGGATGACTCTCAATATCCTCATCCTCTTCCTCCTCTTCTGCCCACCCACGCTGAAGAGATGGAACTAAAGTTCCATGGCTACCCTCTGTAGCGGAGGCAACCGTGTCTTCCTCCTCCTCCTCCGCCTCCTCCAATTGTCGCTGAGAAGACGAAGTGAGGGTGCTCTGGCTATCACCTTGTGTAAGCTCTTCCTCCCCCATTTCCACCTCTTCCACATGCAAAGCGTCGGTTTTAATTGTGAGCAGCGAGCGTTTCAGTAGACACAGAAGTGGGATGGTTACACTGATAATAGCGTTATCGCCGCTCACCATCTGTGTCGATTCCTCAAAATTGCGTAAAACCTCGCAGAGGTCTGACATCCATTCCCACTCCTCACTTCTGATTACAGGAAGTTGAACGGAGAGGCGACGACCGTGTAACAGCTGGTACTCCACTACTGCCCTCTGCTGCTCACAAAGCCGGGCCAACATGTGGAAGGTGGAGTTCCAGCGCGTGCTCACGTCACACAGCAGCCGGTGAGCTGGCAATTGTAAGCGCTGCTGCAGCTTCAACAGGCCGGCCGAAGCTGTAGATGACTTACGGAAATGTGCACACACGCGGCGCACCTTGGTCAAGAGATCATGCACATTGGGGTAGGTTTTTAGAAATCGCTGAACCACTAAATTAAATACATGCGCTAGGCATGGTACGTGTGTGAGGTTGCCGAGCTCCAAAGCCGCCACCAAGTTACGCCCATTATCACACACAACCATGCCTGGTTGCAGGTTGAGTGGCGAGAGCCATTGCTCGGTCTGGTGACTAATCCCCTGCAACAGCTCTGAGGCCGTGTGCTGTTTGTCCCCAAGGCAGATCAGCTTCAGCACGGCCTGTTGACGCTTCCCCACTGCAGTGCTACACTGCTTCCAGCTACTGGCTGATGGGGGAGTGGCGCTGCGTGTAGAGAATTCGGAGGTGGAAACGGAGGAGGAGGAGCCAATAACGTAGGTGCTGGCGGAAACCCTGATGGAGGTAGGGCCCGCAATCCTCGGCATGGGTAGCACCCGTGCCATCCCAGGGTCCGAGTCGCTCCCAGCCTCCACGACATTCACCCAGTGTGCCGTCAGGGAAATGTAGCGTCCCTGGCCACAAGCACTTGTCCATGTGTCAGTCGTTAAGTGGACCTTCCCAGTAACTGCGTTGGTCAGGGCACGGGTGATGTTACGGAACACATGGTGGTGTAATGCGGGGATGGCACACCGGGAAAAGTAGTGGCGGCTGGGGACCGCGTACCGAGGGACAGCTGCTGCCATCAGGCTGCGGAAGGACTCAGTGTCCACAAGCCTAAATGGCAGCATTTCGATGGCCAGTAATTTGGAAAGGTGTGAGGTTAGTGCTATGGCCTGTGGGTGGGTGGCTGGGTATTTTCTCTTGCGCTCAAATGCCTGGGGTAACGACATTTGGACGCTGTGCTGGGACAGGGAAGTGGATGTGGTCGCTGATGGTGCTTCAGATGGTACAGGTGCAGGGCGGGAGGTATGCGGGCCTGCGCCTTCGACAGGCGATTGGCCGGCACCGAAAACAGGGGAAGAGGAGGCAGTGGTGTGGCCTGCAGACACAGATGGGCGATCCAGGCGTTCCTCCCACTTATTACGGTGCTTGGATGCCATGTGTCGGATCATGCTGGTGGTGGTGAGGTTTCTAGTGTTCATGCCTCGGCTCATTCTGGTGTGGCACAGGTTGCAAACTACAATTCTTTTGTCGTCCGCACTTTCCTTAAAAAAACGCCATACCGCGGAACACCTACCCTTTGGCAAGGTAGATTTACGCAAGGGGGTGCTCCGTGGAACATTTGCGGGCCGGTTTGGTGCGGTCCGCCTTCTTTCTGTAGCCACACCACTGCCTCTTCCAGCCTGTTGCGGTGCTGCAGATGGCTCACCCTCAGGACTGCTGTCATCGCTCGGCTCTACACCTTCCCAGGTGGGGTCAGTCACCTCATCGTCCACCAAGTCCTCCTCCACTTCCTCACTCTGATCATCCTCCTCATGTCTTGATCCCACCACATACTCAGTCATTGACAACTGTATAACATTCTCCTCAACAAGGTCTTGAGACGGAAATAGTGGTTGATTTAATGGCAACTGTGTCTCATCATCATCATCATCATCCACTACTTCCTTTGACCTTAAATGCCGTTCACATCTGTCATCTTCTTGTGATTGGGTACCCTCTAGAGGTTGTGAATCAGGGCACAAGATGTCATGTTCCTCTGCAAGCGTGCTTGGAGAGAGGGTCAAATGAAGGATTGGTGATGAGACGAGCTCCTCACTATATCCCAGTGTGGGATCACTTCTTTGACCAGACCGTGTATGGTGGGAGGAAGGATGATCAGAGTGAGGATTATGTTGACCAGACTCTTGGCTACTGAGAGTGGACTTGGTGGAAGACAGGGTGGTGCTTAACCGACTGGAAGCAGTATCAGCTGACATCCAACCGACCACCTGTTCGCAGTGGTCGGACCTCGAGAGTGATGTCCTGCGATGCCCTGTGAAATGAGACATGAAGCTAGGTATGGTGGATGTCTTTCTTTCTTGTGCTCTGGCACCAGGCACAGTTTCTCCGCGTCCTGACCCGCGCCCTGAACTATCAGGATCACGTCCACTTCCCCGTCCCTTTTTACCCGCCTTCTTCATCTTACACGGAATATGTGACTTTAATATTTGAGTTTGAAAACTTAACAGTATTTCTTCCTATTCTGCAACTGTGCAGAGTACACAGAATAGGCTGCTAAACGGCGGTGACACACACTGAATGGAATATGTGACTTTAATATTTGAGTTTGAAAACTTAACAGTATTTCTTCCTATTCTGCAACTGTGCAGAGTACACAGAATAGGCTGCTAAACGGCGGTGACACACACTGAATGGAATATGTGACTTTAATATTTGAGTTTGAAAACTTAACAGTATTTCTTCCTATTCTGCAACTGTGCAGAGTACACAGAATAGGCTGCTAAACGGCAGTGACACACACTGAATGGAATATGTGACTTTAATATTTGAGTTTGAAAACTTAACAGTATTTCTTCCTATTCTGCAACTGTGCAGAGTACACAGAATAGGCTGCTAAACGGCGGTGACACACACTGAATATAATATGTGACTTTGATATTTTAGTTTGAAAACTTAACAGTATTTCTTCCTATTCTGCAACTGTGCAGAGTACACAGAATAGGCTGCTAAACGGCGGTGACACACACTGAATATAATATGTGACTTTGATATTTTAGTTTGAAAACTTAACAGTATTTCTTCCTATTCTGCAACTGTGCAGAGTACACAGAATAGGCTGCTAAACGGCGGTGACACACACTGAATATAATATGTGACTTTGATATTTTAGTTTGAAAACTTAACAGTATTTCTTCCTATTCTGCAACTGTGCAGAGTACACAGAATAGGCTGCTAAACGGCGGTGACACACACTGAATGGAATATGTGACTTTAATATTTGAGTTTGAAGACTTAACAGTATTTCTTCCTATTCTGCAACTGTGCAGAGTACACAGAATAGGCTGCTAAACGGCGGTGACACACACTGAATGGAATATGTGACTTTAATATTTGAGTTTGAAAACTTAACAGTATTTCTTCCTATTCTGCAACTGTGCAGAGTACACAGAATAGGCTGCTAAACGGCGGTGACACACACTGAATGGAATATGTGACTTTAATATTTGAGTTTGAAAACTTAACAGTATTTCTTCCTATTCTGCAACTGTGCAGAGTACACAGAATAGGCTGCTAAACTGCGGTGACACACACTGAATGGAATATGTGACTTTAATATTTGAGTTTGAAGACTTAACAGTATTTCTTCCTATTCTGCAACTGTGCAGAGTACACAGAATAGGCTGCTAAACGGCGGTGACACACACTGAATATAATATGTGACTTTGATATTTTAGTTTGAAAACTTAACAGTATTTCTTCCTATTCTGCAACTGTGCAGAGTACACAGAATAGGCTGCTAAACGGCGGTGACACACACTGAATATAATATGTGACTTTGATATTTTAGTTTGAAAACTTAACAGTATTTCTTCCTATTCTGCAACTGTGCAGAGTACACAGAATAGGCTGCTAAACGGCGGTGACACACACTGAATGGAATATGTGACTTTAATATTTGAGTTTGAAAACTTAACAGTATTTCTTCCTATTCTGCAACTGTGCAGAGTACACAGAATAGGCTGCTAAACGGCGGTGACACACACTGAATATAATATGTGACTTTGATATTTTAGTTTGAAAACTTAACAGTATTTCTTCCTATTCTGCAACTGTGCAGAGTACACAGAATAGGCTGCTAAACGGCGGTGACACACACTGAATATAATATGTGACTTTGATATTTTAGTTTGAAAACTTAACAGTATTTCTTCCTATTCTGCAACTGTGCAGAGTACACAGAATAGGCTGCTAAACGGCGGTGACACACACTGAATGGAATATGTGACTTTAATATTTGAGTTTGAAAACTTAACAGTATTTCTTCCTATTCTGCAACTCTGCACAGTACACAGAATGTGCTGCTAAACTGCGGCGACGCACACTGAATGGAATATGTGACTTTGATATTTTAGTTTGAAGACTTAACAGTATTTCTTCCTATTCTGCAACTCTGCACAGTACACAGAATGTGCTGCTAAACTGCGGCGAAGCACACTGAATGGAATATGTGACTTTGATATTTTAGTTTGAAGACTTAACAGTATTTCTTCCTATTCTGCAACTCTGCACAGTACACAGAATGTGCTGCTAAACTGCGGCGAAGCACACTGAATGGAATATGTGACTTTGATATTTTAGTTTGAAGACTTAACAGTATTTCTTCCTATTCTGCAACTCTGCACAGTACACAGAATGTGCTGCTAAACTGCGGTGACGCACACTGAATGGAATATGTGACTTTGATATTTTAGTTTGAAGACTTAACAGAATGTGCTCTAATCTGCAACTTTGCACACTAAACAGAATGTGCTCTAATCTGCAACTTTGCACACTAAACAGAATGTGCTCTAATCTGCAACTGTGCACACTAAACAGAATGTGCTCTAATCTGCAACTTTGCACACTAAACAGAATATATATATTTTTTTTTTTTTTTTTTTTTTCCCCCCACACAAAATAACCTGCTGCCCCCACACACAGTAGTCCTAAAAAGGACTTTTGGTTCTTTTTTTTCACAATTTTGCTTTTTTTCCTCCCTACACTGACTTTCCCTTCCTATCCTCAGCTCTCCCTGGCTAAGACTGAGCCGAACTCGCTGGTCAGGTGCTATACAGCACCCGACCACGGGTTCTGGCCAGCCAATCAGTGTAATGCCAGCAGCCAACATGGCTGCTGGCATTACACCGATGTCAGAGCATCCCTGCACGTTTATTGGCTGCGCAGCAGCCGCAAAACGTGCGGGGAGGAGACCCGAACATGGCGGGCGAGCACATGCGGTACTCGTACGAGTACCGCCATGTGCCGAGCAGAGCGATGCTCGAGCCGATCCAAGCATCGGCCGAGCATGCTCGCTCAACACTAGTCCTGACGTATATACAAAAAAGGGGGAGAGCAGAGAACAAGGTAGCCCAATCTAAGTGTAGTAGTCACACTTTATTATCGCACACAATTTAAAATACCAAAGGCCCCCTCAGGGTGCCTACTCACAAGATAAAAAAACAGAAATATGCCCGTAGAATCACAAGTCCTTTGTCCGCTGCCAAAGAACCATCCACTGCACCTTTCCTGGCATCCGAAACACTTTCACACAATCGGCTCCCTTTGATGAAGTCACTTCAGGGAACTGTTAGATCATGCGTTCCCAGCCTCGGTTCGGTTTGAATCTCGTTCCCGCAGCTCAGAGTCAGTGATTCAATCATTTCCTCATTCCCTACATATGTTTCACGGGTCTAGCCCGCTTTCTCAAGGGATAGCCATCAGTGTAATTCTATTCAATTTATTCCTTTGGCTAATAACAATAGTCATAATTCTCATTCTAATTCAACTTTCACATCTCATAAAAATACTATATTAACATATCACATAAAAGAATACCACAGGCAATTACATTTACCCATATTTGTTGCTCAAGTAAATACTCTCATACAGACCTGAGTCCAGTGACATCCCCGCTCCTTACATAAATCAAATTGATCTTATCAAAATCATCATCTATAAGGATATAAAAATAAATAATTTCATTAAAATAACATTAAATGGATAGTAATACTTTGTTTTATCTTTATTTTATTTTGTAGGCATTAAAAAAACATGACGAAAGATATAAGTCTTATCGCTCAAACCTTTATGGTTTAAAAGTTATTCACAAGCAAAGTTTCCCCTCCCGCCCCTTTTACCTAGTGTAAGCCATCTCTTATCAGATGTGGAATGCAGTCCATAGACCAGACAGATAACAGCAGGGGACTATCTTCTTCCTATGAAAACAATGAAAGCCCTGCCCCCCTTGACAAGTTTTTCAGGTTTTTCCCTTATCTTAATTGAAGATTGTCCCTCTCTGCAATCTACCTGGGCACCTCCCTTCTGCTCTGATCTGAGCAGTGTTACATCAGTAAAAGGGGCGGGAGTGGGATACTTTATCATTGAATTACTCTTTAACTACAACTCTGACAGAATTGAAATAACACTCTCCAAAGTCCAAATACTATGGTGATTAATTAGAACTGCTTTTATTATGGAACATTACTATCCCTTTAAATATTTAATTAATAGTATCCTAATTAAAACTCTCCTTTTAAAAGCAATGTATATCCAATTCCTCATTAATGCCATTTGGACTCATGGTCTGTAATGTGTAAATCCAGTATGATTCTCTTTGACAGAGTCTCTTAAATCTATCCCCCCCTCTTATGCTGACAGGTATTTGCTCTATTCCTATAATTCTTAGACTACCTGTACTACAAAAAATGTCTGGAAACCGCATGTTCCTGAGATTTCTTAATTATGTTGTTTCTATGTTCTCTAAACCTTTCTTTCAAGAAACGCACAGTCCTCCCCACATACTGCTTTCCACATCTACAGTTTAGAACATATACAATATAATTCGAACAACAGGTAATCTTACTCTCAATTTTATATACCTTTCCGTTAGCATTAGAGGTTACTTCATCACAAACTTTAATAAATTTACAGGTCACACATCTATTATGTAGACAATGAAAACTCCCCTTCCTTCCCATCTTGGTATTAATTATTATATTCATATCCCCACTTTTATTTTTATGAATCAAACTGGGAGCCAATAAATTCTTTAAACTTTTCGCTTTTCTAAATACAACTTTGGGTCTTCTGGGTAATTGTTTACCTAAAATTGGGTCACATTTCAATATGCCCCAGTGTTTACCAATAGTTTTTTCTATTGCATTCTCTGCCTCATTATACTTAGTGACGAAAGGAACAAGACTTTCATTACTACTCCTTTCATCGGAACGCATGATCTAACGGTCACCTGAAGTGATGTCATTGAAGGGAGCCAATTGTGTGAAAGTGTTTCGGATGTCAGGAAAGGTGCGATGGATGGTTCTTTGGCAGCGGACAAAGGATTTGTGATTCTATGGGCATATTTCTGTTTTTTTATGTTGTGAGTAGGCACCCTGAGGGGGTCTTTGGTATTTTAAATTGTGTGCGATAATAAAGTTTGACTATTATACTTAGATTGGGCTACCTTGTTCTTTGCTCTCCCCATTTTTGTATATACTGCAGTTTTTACGCTACACGCAAGGAGGCACAACTTGTATGTGGGATGGAGCAGCGGGGAGCCTATCTGGGTGCTTAGTCTGGAACTTTTATTTTGGACTCTAATGGACAAACTGTGAATGTGAAAATGGAAGCCTAATACAAAAGTTATTTGTTTTTCTGTATGTCCTGAGACATGATCAGCATATCGTCCAGATAAATGATCATGCGTATCCCTCTGCTCCTCAAAAAGGAGATTATGGGTTTCATGATTTTTGTGAAACACCATGGGGCCGAAGGTAGACCGAATGGGAGACAAGTGAATTGCCATGTAACCCCTCTCCAAATTAATTGAAGAAGTTTCTGCTGGTGTTGTGCAATAGGAATCGTTAAATAGGCATCTTTTAGGTGTAATTTGACCATCCAGTCTAAAGGCATCAGGAGATCTCTGAGACAATGGATGCTCTCCATTTTGAAGTGTTTATAGAGGACAAAAGAGTTCAGATTTCTCAAATGTATGACCGGACGGACCCCTGAATCTATTTTGTGAACCAGGAAGATATTGCTGATAAAGCCTGGTTCTGTCAAATGGGCATGAACAATCGCTCCCTTTTTCTGGAGTTCTGAAATCTCTAAATCCACTAGGGAGAAATCCTCATTTGAAAAACTGAGAGAATTTGGAATCTTTAGTTGATAAGGAGTGGAATAGAATTCTATGTGATAACCTCTGACCGTCTGTAGTATCCATTGATCTGAGGTGATCTGAGACCAGGTGTGGAAAAATGGGTGAGTCTGCCACCCACCCTTTCTCCATGAAGGAGAGAAGGAATACCTACCCGTGAAAGGTCTGGAATGTGGAAATTCCCTGGTGTTCTTAGATCTTAGATCTCCAGACTCTGCCATGTGGTGGATAGAAGGGAGCCTGGTTTCTAGAGAGTACACTCCTCTCGTAGGAGTCATGAAGTTTGGCCAGGAAGTCGACCTCTACCGTTCTCGGCCCTGACAAAAACCCCTCTATTGAAGATTTTCTTCATGGGCATAGGGGCTTTGTCGAGGGCCATAAAGGTACTGGCAAACTTCCCCAGATTCTTGATAAAAGAATCGCAGAACAGGAGACCATTGGCCTCTGGGCCAGCTTCGGTAGCAGCCATTTCTGACAGTTTTGGGTCTACACTTACTAGTATAATAGTATGACCCAACGCCTTTCCATGGATAAGGCAGTATTGGCATTACTTAAAAGGCAAAAGGCCCTTTGGATCCAACCTTTTAAAGTACTAAGGTCAACCTGGGAGGTAGTAGCTATTGCTTCCTCAGTCATGTTGAAAATCTTGGCCAAGGGACCTACAATATTCAAGAGTTTGTCTTGACATTGTTTGAGAGAACGCTCAACACCCTTTTGTGGGTCTCTGCCCGACTTGGCCATATATTGTGCCATGTGGGGGTCTAAGGTGGGCATCTCGCAGGTCTTATTAATAGAGGGTCTGGGACATTCAGAGTGCAATTTATTTCTAGTTTTAGCAGCTAAAGCTGTATGAATCCAAAGGTCAATATATTTTGAGACATGGTCTTTAGGGATCCAGTCTGCAGATCTAGGGTGTTTAATGGCACCCAGGTCAAAAAGGGGTAGACTCTGTTCATCCAAGATAACACTGTCACCACACTCATTGTCCTCTAAATCCAAATCCAACTCTTCATCCATGACAGGATTATAAGCAGAGTCTGAGGATTGATACGTTGATCACTTGTTGGATTCATCAGAAGACGAATCAGGTTTGGATCTTATCCTGTTTCGTTTACTCTGTTGTCTATCCTCCCAAGAAGAAAAAATGAGGTGGTATTTTGTTGCCCTTCAAAGTGGTGCGGGGAGGGAGAATTATCTTATGTGATATTGTAATATGTCAGATAAACTATTGAAATATCAAATATAATTTAATAGTGAGGGAAATTACACTAGATTTATATATAATTATAATGTGATATTCAATAGTAAGAAGCAATCCCGAAAACCGTAAAATTGTGTGTAAAGAGGCACAATATCACCACACAAGTTGAATAATATTGAAGAGAGACAGCAGAGGATGTCTATCCTCAGTGCAGGCATCCACAAAATGGTGCCGAAGCTTCAAGATAGGTGCTCATGCACATTAGAGGTCCGAATGTAGCGAACGCTTGAAACCAAGATGGCCACGGCAAACACACGTGGAGTAGAGCCATTCAGTAATAGCAAAAAAGTGTGTTCAGGGACAGAGAGAGAACATAAACGGTAAGTGGAGGTGAAGGAGGATAATAAACAAAGCCGGAAAGGACAGTGAGACCTGAAATAAGTAAGGGTCGTAGATTTATGGAATTATAACGCTGGACATAAAGGGCTATAAGAGCAGGGAGACAAACAGCACTGGTAGAACATATATATAAGGTTGAAAGAATATGATAACAGTATAGAAAATAGAAATGGTATGTAGAAAATAGCTTATCCAGAGTATAAATGGGATTATAACATATAGAGAAAGGTATGAACTTAGGTACAAAAGCCTTAAATAGGAGGAAGTAGTCAATACAGTGCCTAAGAATACATAACTGAAAATATTAAACAGTATAATAGGACAGTAAGGGATTAGATTTTTAAATACAGGAACAGTACTCATCTGCTGAGCAGTGCAGCAAAGAAAGAGGAAGTGGAGTTACCTGTCTCTACAGTTATACACCTTAAGGGGATATGATTTGTTACCTATATATAAGGGTTTAGCAAGCTATCAAGTTTTTTTCTGTTTTTGTAGTTAAACATGTTTAAATCCTTACTGCGAGAAGTAAAGATGGCGATTATTGCATAATATGAGCCTCCGTGTCATGCCATAAAATCCAGGGTTTGGACGCAACACCGGTCCCTGAGTCAGCAAGTCTTCCCTGAGCAGAAGATGCCAGTGCACCTCCAATGATAGTTTGACTAGATCCAAGAACCAGACTCTCCTGGGCCAGAATTGTCCATTTACAACCACACACTGTTCCCTATCCTTCAACCAGTTTTGTATCCAATTGCAAAGGTCATCTCCTAGCCCCGATTTCCATATTTTATACCCCAGCCTTCTGTGTGGCACTGCATCAGATGCCTTTGCAAAGTCTACATATACTACAGCAACTGCCTTGCCATTATCAAGGTTGCTGCTTACTTCCTCATAGAAGCTGAAAAGGTTAGTTTGGCATGATCTATTCTTCATAAATCCATGTTGATTCCTGCTAATTATCTTATTTTTTATGTTGTAATCCTGAATATAGTCCTTTATTGTTCTTGATAAAGGCACTGGAACCACGCTTGGCTTTGTCCAGAACTCCTGTCAGAACAAGAAGGATGATCCATATCACGTCCTTGGTCTTGATGTCCATAACAAGGCATCTGTCAACCAACCTCAATCTTTTAAGAACTTTTTGGTCTAAAATAAATGACACGAGTGATCTCATATATGAAACAATTGTTGCATGCATACATACATCCATCACAATACAGTTTCAACCAGTATCCCTATGATTTTGATACTATACTGATTACTGTACATTTATTTTTGCACTAATCTGCTTGTTGCCCTCACTAGCCTTAAGCTAAACTATGATAATCTAACATTCTCTGTCTCTGCTCTTCCCCTTTTACAGAGGAATGACCTCAGCTGTATGCTAAAAACAAAACCTTGTTAAAAAGGAAAAATAAAATTAGCATAACAACATTTTGTTGAGCATCACTGAACAGCAATTCATTTGTTGAAGAGATATGTTAGAGTGTTAGTGGGGAACATACATGCCACACAGACAGACAAAAGAGAGAGAGACATTTCACTGAAACAAAAGAAGACAATAGAACCAAACATGATAATGTCATTTGGACAATCAATAATACTCATCTATCTGATGATTGAATTAGGATCCTTGTTCTTCTTCAGCTTCTCCCTCTATGATCTGTAACTGAGATTTAGAGTGACAAGCACGCAATTGGTTTATATGAACCCACTTTTCTAAAATGTCACCATTATTAGGGATAGAAACCTTATAGGCAACTGGGGTTATGATATATGGCCCTCTCCATGAGGGTAAGAATTTCTTCTCTCTTACCTGGTTTCTTGCAAAATTGTACAGATAAACATGATCATTTACCTCATACTCCCTCTTGGTGGTCTTTAGGTCATAGTAAGTTTTATTACTTACCACTGCTTTCTCCAGATTTTTCTGTGCAAACACAAATGCATGTTGTAAATGCTTGTGTAACTGGTCTATGTACTGGTGTGTTGTGGAGACATTAATTAGATTTTGATCGGACATACGGTATAGCAAGTGCTGGGGTAGGACCATCTTTCTACCTGTCATTAATTCAAATGGAGACATTTTCGTGGCTGCACTAGGAGTAGCCCGAATAGCCATGAGAACTAGGGGTAGTTTAAGATCCCAATCCTTACCTGATTCCTTAACAAACTTCTTGAGAATCCTATAACAAAGTCCTAGAATGCGTTGCTCACTGTGTGCATAACCACACATGCGCAGTAGGGACTTGCAGAACAGGCTGATCCGGAGTGGAGAGCTCCAGAAGGCTGACAGCCTGTCTGTGCTGCTGGCTCTGGGGCAGCAGCGGAGGCGGCTGGGTGACAAACTGTCAAACAGCGCCTCCACTGCTGCCCCGGAGCCGGGAGCACAAACAAGCTGTGAGCCATCCGGAGCTCCCCGCTCCGGATCAGCCCTTGTGTACGGGCTTTGTAATTAGTGTTAACAATGTATTGATTATATCGCTCCACCCCACCACTTGACCCAGGACGGTAAGCAATATGTAATTTACGTTTTACCCCCAATAGTTTCCATAGTTTGTGCATCACTTCACAGGTGAAATGGCTACCCCTATCAGATTCAATCCGCTGTGGTAGGCCAAACCTGGAGAACACATGATTAATTAACAATGCAGCAGCGGTTTCTGCCGTATTACTGTTCGCGGGTAAACACTCAACCCATTTGGTGAACAGACAAGTAACAGTTAGCATATACTTGTTCCCCCTTGCTATCCCGGTAACTGGTCCTATAAAATCTATTTGAATATCTGACCACGGTAATGACATCCCCCTTTTCTGTAGTGGTGCACAATGAGTGGGTCCAGATGGCTGGAACTGGGAACACACCAAACAACCTTGACAATAGGTTTGTTCATCTTTCAGCATATGAGGTCAATATGCATAATCACGGAGAATCTCATACGTAATTTTATTTCCACGATGACCTGAAGTAGGTGCATCATGAACATGTTGGAGCATTAAACCTCTAAATGCATTTGATACAACCCATTTCTGTATTCCATTTTTAGAGGTTCTAATTAACAGACCATCTTGTATATGGAATTGGGCCTGGGATCTCATCAAGATCCTCAAGTCTTCCTTTCCCACCCTGTCCTCCTCAGAAACCGGGTGGTTTAGGGGGTTTTCCATGTGCTTATAGAATAGCCCTATAATAGGGTCCCCCTTCTGACTTGTAATCAAGTCCTCACTAGGTGAGTCTTGAATCCACTGTACTACTGGGGTGTCTGCTTCGTTACGGGCTTGTTGCCGAGTAACAGCATTTACCTGTATAGGACCCAAGAGATGTGAGATATCTAAGGCCTCCCCCTTAAGGGCGCCTTCTCTAGCCAATAGATCGACTAGATAATTTCCCTGTTTTACAGGGCCTAGGACCTTGGACTGACCCTTGGACTTTTTCCAATAGATGGTAAGGCCATTTGATGTCACAAGATCGTCAGCCTTGCAAAACAATTTACCATGTTTCCCTGGTTTATTATTGGATCGGAGCATATGGCTCCTTTTCCAACCCGGGAGGTATTCTACAAAGCTATGGCGAACATAGTTTGAATCAGTTGTGACAAATTCCTTAATGTTATGCTCAATAGCTAATAGGACTGTATGATAGACTGCACAAAGCTCTGCCACTTGGCTACTATGTGGTCCTAAGCTATGCCCTTTGGATATAATAGGGCACTCACCAGTCCAGGTAATCCCTATACCTGCCACCAGTTTACTTTCGGTACCAGTCATGACATGGTAGGAACAACCATCAATGCACGCGGTTGGCAAGGTTGTAGAATAATTTTTGTCAAATGCCTTATGGGGGAAAGCAATTGTTCCTCAAGGTAATCCTCTCCACTGGTAGCGGTCTCCATGGGAAGTGCTGAACAATCATGGAGCTCGGCTAGTCCTTGAGCTACAGGATTTCTCCTGTTATGCTTATACCTAATCTCTAATGGCCACCCCTGTAGGGATAAAGTCCAAGCGGTGATCCTACTATTGGAGAGGTGTCCTTCCTTTATCCTATCACTTTGCAAATACTGCAAAGGCTGATGTGCGGTTTCAGTTAGGATTTTCTCCCCCTGAATAAAACTACGAAAGTTCTGAAATTCCCAAACAGTAGCCAATAAAGCTTTCTCACAGTCATTGAATTTGATTTCCACGGAAGACAGGGATTTACTGGCATAAGCAATAACCTTATTCAGGTTGTCCTGCTTTTGATATAAAACCCCAGTGAGACTAAAAATTAGTGAATCCTGTCTCAAGGAAAAATGGCTTACCTCCTTCTGGATATGCCAGACAAAGAGCCTGGGTGAGTTTACTCTTGAGCTCAGACACAGCATATTCTTGAGCTGCACCCCAGATCCACGGTTGATCTTTCTTCAATAATAACAACAATGGTTTGGTTATTTCTGAATAATTATCAACTTACATGAATAATTCATCATGCCCAGGAAGCATCTCAATTCATTGAGATTAGTTGGTGTTTTGGATTTGACCATCGCTTCAACCTTCTTTCTTTGAGGGTTTAACCCTTCTGTGGTCAACTCTTGACCAAGAAAGTTCACTTTGGTGCGGCACATCTGTGCCTTTTTGAGCGACAGTTTAACACCTGCTTCCTTTAGCTGATTAAATACATATTTAATCTCTGTGATATGCTTTTGGAAGGTAGTACTTTTAATTAGGACATCATCCACATAACAGAGAGTCCACCTGGCCATAGCATCAGGCATAGCCTTGCGCATAAATACGGCACATTCATGACACGAGTTGAAATAACCAAAAGGCATTCTAACCCAGGCGTATTGTACTCCTCCAAAGGTGAAAGCTAGCTTATATTGGTCTTCCTCACTGACTTTAATGGTCCCGTACCCCTGGGCGCAGTTAATCGTAAAGAACTTAGACCCCTGCATCTGAACTAAACACTGATCTATATACGGCACCAACTAGCTGGACATATATACACATTTGTTCAGTTGCCTTAAGTCAGCACACAGACGCCATTGACCATTGGGTTTAAGGATTCCCAAGATGGGGTTATTATATTGTTGCACTGTTGTGAACTGGCCGTATAATGCCTTATGATTCCTGCCAATGAGTCATAGGACGCAAGTGGAAGACGGTACTGTTTGACATATACAGGAGGTAACTTAGGGTCAGTCTGTATGCAGGCGATGTGTATGTTGGTTAGACTACAAACACAATATGAATCCTTAGCAAACAATTCTTGGAAATCCCTAAGGATTTCCCTTAGCTGTTGGCGTTCAGAGTCGTCAGAGCACGCATCGGCTAGAGAGATTTGCTCCTCTACTAGATCAATAAAACCTGGAAATGCTTCAGGCCTACCTAACTCGTAGGTTTCCTCAAGCTGTGTAGATAAATCATGAGCATTTACTCTTACCTTATCCACAGCCTCCTGATATTCTCGGGACTCTTGTTCCTCCATCTGGTGTTCAAATACCAGACAGGATTCTTCAATCCTGCATGTACCTGTATCAGGGCTATATGGATACACCAATTGAATGGAAAACAGTCCCTCTGGGAGGGAGTAAAACATTCACTCAACTAGTTGCTCCTCAGACAGATAATTATCAGGCAGTAGGCAAATTACTTGATTCTGGAACCCAAATGTATAGTATTCTTAATCCAGTGCTTAACCTATTACAGTTCCCCTCTCTAAGGTAATACTGTGTGGGGTTATGTTATTTACCACAACGTGGACTGGTGTTTGACAAATACTCACCATAGGGGTGTGTGCGACAAAGAAAGTCCTAATTGTTGAATCCTATTTGAGAGGCATATTAATGCATCAGGATTCTCAAGGTTCTGACCACTATGAACCTGCAAGGATATGGGGACCTGACTTGCCCCACCAGGTATAGTAACCTCATTAGCTACATGTAACTTCACTGCATATGACAACAGTTGACATGACTTCAGGGCTTTTAAGTCATCCTGAAATCCACTGGGATTCCCTACTAACCTAGTCCACAGCTTATTATTCACCAGATCAATATGGGCGGCAAAATGATGTATTAAATCGTTGCCTATATAGAGCTGGTGTTGGGGTTCCTCCACTACAAGAAAAACGTGATTTGCAGACCTATCACATAGAGATATAGATAACAGACATCTAGCAACAACGTTATAACTTATAGCATCGTCATCTATGTCATGTGCCAAATTATCCTATGGCGCCAGATACTTAAAATGGATAGGATCTCTTACCTCCATCAGTAGGCTGTTACGAATGTAACTTTTCCAATTTCAGATTCAGTTTGGCCTGTTTCATCATCCCCAAGTCTTTAGCCTGCAAAGAAACAAACAACTCACCCCCTGTATTGTCAAAGGACGTCAGATATTGAGAATGATTCTCTGGATCTGTTGGCTCAGAGGGTGATCTGTGAAGAGATATGGTTAAGACATCACCTTCTAACTTCACATTCTGAATCTGTTCTGGATAGGTCACCTTCCATATTTTCAGCATTGGTATCAGGCATCTGTAAAACAGTGAGGTTAGGGTTCTGGCTATTGACAAAATGGATTTCAATAGTATCTCTAGTTTCCTCTACCCCATGATCATTTCTATGGGGGGGGGGTTGCAATGCCCGCTCATATCTGATTGGGTTTTTAACCTGTAACCAGATGACATTATTCACACAGTCTATGACAGGACTTAATCGCCATAGCAGATCTGCACCTATAATTAACCTATTAAAGGGAACTTCAACTACTATGACTTCATGTTTGAATGATTTATTACTGATTTTAACCATGTGGTTCCCAATACATTTAAGGGGTTACCTCCTACGCTTATTAGGGATCCCTCAAATGCTTTCAACACTGGCTTTACAGTAGAATTCACCATAATTTGATAATAATGGGAGCTAGACAATATGGTAGCTTGTGACCCTGTATCCAGGAGGCTGGAAATAAGTTATCAAGTCCCTGCAATGTGACATCAATGAAATATCTCCCTTCATATCCATGCATTTCACATAAATAATTGTGATGTAAAATCATTTTGGAATCCATCCACTGCCTGCAAGGGTTAATTCCTGAATTTACAGGAGCAGTCTTGCTGACCACTTGGCCAGGTTGTACAGCTGCAGCATCCCCCTTCATGCCTCCTCCTTCTTCAACCTGTTCTGAAGAAATGCAGGGAAAAGAAGTGACATCATCAGGGATGGACTTATGTATGTGGGTGAGATAAGGGAGAAATGTTTGAGTCAAACAAAGCATTTGCATCCTGTAAAGAAAAGGTGTTAGCATTACTGTTAGTTAAAATATTATCGGTTGTTGTAGGACTTACACAGGGCAAAGCAATGGTATTCTTTTCCCCTAAGGCCTGCTTACCATTACCCTGTTGTTCTGTTACTGAGTGGCAGCCGCCACTCCTGGAGCTGTCCCTAAAAACAGATTAGATCCCTGCTGTGTATTAGAACTGGGGTTTTGGCCTAGATGTGCTACATTATCCATCATTTTGGCCATCATGTCTGTCAGGTTGTTAACCTGGACCCTGAGACTTAGCTGCTTCTGACTTTGGTTGCCAGAATCAGACTTATTGGTTTGCTGAGTTTGCTGGGACTTGAACCCCTGATTATTAGAGTTTTTACCCTTTTGAAACCTCTTGGGAAACTTGGATTTATTTTGTTTTTTGTTATATCCCTGAAACTTTTTGAAAAATGGTTTCTTTCCATTTGAGCTATTAGACCCCTGGGAACTAACAGAGGCAGGCCCCTTCTGTCCTGGTGCCTGGTTATGAACACATTACATTTTATGATGGTCAGAATGAAGGCCTAGAGATGCAAGTGTTTCAACATAATGCTCCAGATGTGGTCCTTCTTCAGGACCACAAACAGGTTGGAATAAAAACCTGAACCAGCAGGGATTCTGCTTCCCAGAACAACTGTAATTTGGCCGAAGCCCCAAACTCTGGACTGGAAAAAAAGGAAAGGAGGAAAGGACTTGAATCCTATTCTGTACCATTCTGAAATCACCCGCAAAAACCACTAGTCTGAGATAGATTTTTCCCAGGCGTCTCGAAAAAGGAGAAGATGCCTGCTTCCTGGAACTTGCAGACCAGGATTCCGCAAGTCATGCTGAAGCTGGCTTGACAGACTTAGACCTTGAAGCTGTTCATTTGGGCTTCCACTGCTGTCTGGGCTTGGCGAGGGGCAATGGTTGGATGCCTGCGAAGTTTGCGGCCTTTGCACCACCTTTTGGCTGGGATGAAAAAGATGCAGTTTCCTCACCATAGTAGGGTGCTTAGAAGACATCTGAGGCAACAGGGTGCTCTTGCTCCCAATGGCATCGCTGATAATCTGTTTTAGCTCAGGGCCAAATAGAGACTTGCCCTGAAAGGGATAGTAATGTTTCATAATAAAAGCAGCTCTAATTAATCCTCATAGTATTTGGACTTTGGAGAGTGTTATTTCAATTCTGTCAGAGTTGTAGTTCAAGAGTAATTCAATGACAAAGTGTCCTCCTCCCGCCCCTTTTACTGATGCAACACTTTTCAGCCACAGCAGAAGGGAGGTGCCCAGATAGATTGCAGAGAGGGACAATCTTCAATTAAGATAAGGGAAAAACCTGAAAAGCTTGTCAAGGGGGGCAGGGCTTTCATTGTTTTCATTGTAAGAAGATTGTCCCCTGCTGTTATCTGTCTGGTCTTATAACCAGATTCCCCATCTGAAAGGAGATGGCTTACACTAGGTAAAAGGGGCGGGAGGGGAAACTTTGCTTGTGAATATCTCTTAAACCATCAAGGTTTGAGAGAGAAGACTTTTATCATTCTTTATTTTATTTTGTAGGCATTAAAAAAATATGAAGTTAAAACGAAGTATTACTATCCCTTTAAGCCACAAAGCGCATTGTGCAGTGACAGAGAATGCTGAGGTTTGTAAGATAGTCTGACCACCTCACACAGGACTTCCGACACATTTGTGTTAGCCTCTGCCATGTTGGCCAAAAAAGCAAACAAGTCCTCCTTGAGAGCATCCTCACGGACAGCTTCCATCATCTATTCACCACAAAGAGCAACAGCTCTACAGACCCAGGCAAAGGCAAAAATAGGCCTCAATGCAGCCCCACTGGCCACATAATTAAACAGGAGAATAGAGTCAGCTTCTTATCTGCCATGTCCTTGAGTACTGCTGCATCCGACAACAGTAGAGCAATGAACTTGGCTAACCTAGAAATTGGGGGATCTACAGATGGGTGACAGGCCCACTGCACCAAAGCTGCCTCAGAAAAGGGGTACAGCTTAGAAAATCTCTTAGTGATAGACAACCTCTTTTCTGGTGTCTTCCACTCATCCAAGAGTATCTGATCAAGAGTGGCATTAGGGGGAAATACAGTAGAGGATTTCTATGCCTCTGCAAAACATCTGTAGAGGGGGGATGTGAAGGGTCCTCAAAACAGCCCTGATAAGCTCCTCAGTGGAGGGGAGAGGGCCAGCCCTGTAAGAGTCCCCATAGGAGTATGAAGAATCCATATCTTCATATTCCCCTTTTTCATGTTCATCGTCAGAACAGTCCTCTTCAGAGGATGCCCCTGTGCACGCAGGCATACTCTAAGCCCTAGGGGCCACATACCTAAAAGTGGTAGGGGACTTCCAAGACTGAAGAACCCCTTTGATGGAGAGAGGAAATTGGGCCATAGTGGAAAACAATGTCTTAACCGAGGCTAGCTCTTGGTCAGTGCTGGAGGGGTCCAGTGGAGTAGTGGGGGCCACAGCACAGGAAGGACAGAAAGATCCAGAATACCCTCTAGGAAGCCTCATTTTATATGAAGAACAGTAAGCAAGTGGGGTCAGTGACACCCCTGTGTCCTTAGTCTTAGGTATAGCCCCATGTTCCTTAGAATCCAACATTAAGTAACAATTACAAAGGAGACTCCTTTTTAGAATACTTTCACTTATTGTTGTGTAAATTGGGTCACACTTATTCAGTATCCTTCCTTACAAAAGTAAAGGAGGGGTTAGTATCACTTCTTACTGTAGCATTAACACATCAAATGGGTTTAGCCATCAAATAGCAGGAGTGAGAGGTCTTTCACACTTAGCACAGCAAGTTATACATTCTTGTACAGGAATCACTGTGACACATAAAGAGTCTGTATTTTGCAGTAAAATGTTGAATGGGAGCATTATTCAAATTAAAATGGAGAAAGAAGGTCATAGCAACACTATAAGTCAAATTTTAAAGGGAGAGGGTTAAAATGCGGAATGTGAACAATATTTGTCGAATTTAAATGGTGAAAAAGTCATGGGAGCACTGTAGTCGAATTTTAAAGGGGAAGGGTTAAAATGTCAAATGTATAATATTTGTCAAATTAATGTGGTGAAAGAAAGCACTGTAAGTTGAATTTTGAAGGGGAAGAGTTAAAATATGGAATGTGAAAAATATTAGCCGAATTAAAGTGGTGAAAGAAAGCACTGCACGTCGACTTTTAAAAGGGGGGGGGTTTAATATGTCAAAGGGGGGCACTCTGTCGGATTTCTATGCTGTATACTGCGCTGTTTTTGTTCGAACAACGATGGTGTTTAAACTGTCATTATAGCTTCTATGCCTCAACCTCTGAGACGCAGAATATCTGACTTAAATGTAACCACAAAACAGGAGCTAATACTGAGCGTAAGTAATAGAATACTAATTGCACGTTGTTTTCTATGGGCTTTTTTTTGACTGGCAGTAAGTATAATTACCGCTGGGTTTGTTTTCATAAGTTAGGTAACAGGATACTAAAACCTGACTTAAAAAAAAAACAAAAAAAACACGCCTGTTTTATTTTTAGCGCTGGTAATAGAATCTAGCCCACAATATTAGAGCAATTATTTGCTTTTATTCTTATCAAGCCCTACAGTTCACATTCAAAAACACATAAAATACCTAATGCTTTGTCTACCTAAAGTGGACTACAGCAGCTGGCTCTTAACCCTTTGAATGCCACAGGTGTGAGCAATGCACATCCCTATGGCATTCATTGCTGTCCATGGTGATTAAAGCCTTCTCTGTGTCCCCCTAGTGGCTGGGTAGGGAAGCACAGAGAATGCTGTTCAGACTGCCGTAGCTCTCCCTGCTGTTACTCCAAAGGGAAGTACAGGGGAGATCCCAACTATGACAGCCTGAGTTAGGTGAAGTGGAGACAGTGAACTCCAACAGTAGAGGCTGCTATCAGAGTTTCCTGAATGAGTCGAAGTACCACATTATAATGTCAACACCCCTCCTTGCATACAAATGTATCTGATTATTCTTCATTTCCATATGGTAATGAGCAATTGTCGATTCGAAGAATATGAATTCGTAGACATGGGGAAAGCATGTTGGATTGATGTTGATGTGGGTATTTTTTTTGTCAGAGTTCTGGTGAAGTGATGTCGTAGAAACTTTGTGAATACTGAGGATGTGCCTACGACACTACTCTGACAGAACATCGACATTCGTAGCCCTCTTCGACCTTTAGTGCATCTAGGCCCTTGTCTTTTTAAATGTGTTCTGCCTCTAATTGGAGGAGCCCAATCCCCATGTTACCTGATAAAGTAAATTAATATATATAGGGGGATTTTTTTTCTTTCATATGCACAAATTGTGTGCAATCATGATAGGAAAACCTATGTAAAATGTGTTTTTTTATTGTTTTCCTCTTTTTTATATTTTAATCAAATTAAATAGTGTGTTAGCCATATACATGAGGTATCAAAAGAAAGTCCTACTTATGTTTAAACATGGTATATAATTTATGTGGGTGTACTAAATGAATTAGAGGGAAAATATGGTTGAACAGTAGCATGCTCAAAAGGCCAAAACTGCTTTTGTCCTCTAGCGTAAAAAAAGCCCTTGTTACTATTGGGTTAGTTGCCTGTATTAAATATTAGCACTGACTACATTCTTTCATCTACAAATATAAGTAAAGTAAAATTTTTTAACTTAGAATATATTGCAAATCAGAAGCTACTCTTTGACCAGAGCTAAAATGCTGACTAAGAAGTTGTTTCTCTTGTAATATTATTCATATGCAGTTACTCACAAACACCCTCTGTGGGCTTGATAGGGCACATATAAGTTAAATATTAAATATTTTATTGGAGCAGTCAGTATTTAAGTTATTAATTAGAACTTCTTGCGTTGTTTCTGTGGAAAGTTACAACTGGTAAATTAAACATTAGATTTTTATAATACATCAATAACATATTTAATTTTTAACTAACACTGTTTTGTGCAATTACTCCACAAGAGTGTTGGGCATAGGCACCTTTATTCCTCCAAAATGAAAAATAAAATAAAATAATGTAACAACTAAGTGGTACTTTTCTCCAAAATACCGGTATATGCTGCTGCATTTTAAAAATGTGGTTGTTTTGGGGTTTTTTTGTGGGTGGGGGCTTTATGAGAGTAGAAGTCATTTAAAGGTGTATACCCCCTCATTTTTGACTTTCAAATGTCTTTAAAGGTGAACTAATGGCCCTCCCCTATTTATCAGTTAGCTACAGTGGTTCTGGAAGGGAAGTTGAAGTGCATGTTGGTACAGGTCAGACTGAATCTTTGTATTTTTTTCCCCAAATACTACAGAACTGGGGCATATGGGTTTTAGAGCATATAATTCTGGGCACTTTATTCACTGGATAATGTGAGTTTTGTGGCATGTACCTTTCAGTTCTGTAACATCATTGGGGCTGAAATACTAAAGAAAAGTGTTGCTATTTTGATACAAAGCAATTGAACCTCAGCGTGCCTGTCACATGTGGGACACGTTCTTGGCCAAGTGTTTCTGCACAGCCTAGCCCGTACATCACACATGACTGGAATTGCTCCACCTCCACCCTGATCCTTTTTTTTTCTTCTTCTTTAGACCTTATTACCCCAGTCGATCATGCTGGGAGACCAATAATGGCAAAGCAATATGTTCTCCTGCTTCACTCCTACCTGAACTTCCGAGTAGAAGTGGCAGTATCAAGGAAAGCCTTCCCATGTCACCAGTGGCATGATCACTGGTTATGTGAGAGGGATTTTCCCGATCCCCCCAACTCCTACTGGAGTGAAGCAGGAAAGCATGTTGATTTCCTGTGTCGCCAGTATTAAGCTTCCAGTGCAATTGGCTGGGTCCCCACTGAGGTCTGATGAGTATATTATTAAAAATAAATTGATAACATAATACTGTGTGTTCCACAAGGATATACAGCACATTGCTTTGCATGTCTGTTGTACACACAGGACCTACTTCTTTGTTCATTATTTTTTATGCAGATCTCCTTGTGGATGGGGGGCATCAGGAGGAGGCCTGAATAAAATGTAATGAAAAAAATGTACTCTGTGCGCCACTGGGGGTCTGTTCCCACACTGGTAGTCATAGATCTCCCATATGAACTATCTGACCTCCCCACCCTTATTTTGCTGCCCTCATACATTGCCTGGCTCCCCCCCAGCCTGGTTCCACTGGCAGTCACAGGTCCACATATACACTGGATGACTCCCTAGTCTGTTTTAACTGGTAGCCATAGAATCACACTGTTCACTTCCTCATCTTTGTTCCTCTGGTATCCACACTCATGGCACCCAATTTGGTATTGTCAACCCATACTAATGGGGTACGATTTTTCTTGGGCTGGCATTAGGTCCTGAATAAATTAGGCAATCCCATGGTGTTTAGCTATTTTAGTATCTTTAAAATGATTGATGTGTTTTTTCCTATAGTGCCGCATTCTGGAAACAGTTGTGCACACTAACTTATGGGTAAAAAGAAAAGTGACCCATCATTTCATGTGGCTAGTTATCTACTTTCAAAAATCGTATGCTTTATCTAACCTCTTCTTCATTTCTCTTGTCATTAGAACCATTTTAGTACAGGCAAGTCATGGTTGAAAAATGTATGAATGAAAAACGATAGCTTGTTTTTGCTTCTGGCAAAATTATTATTATTATTATTATTATTATTATGGCAACTCATACCAAGAGGATGTAGTATCTCTTGGAAGAGTAGTAACTAAAGATTACAGATGTTTTCAATATCTTTGAAGAGGAAAAAAGTAAAATAGATTTATTTTTTTCTCTATAGCACCACCTTCTGGAAACAGATATGCACACCAGCCTATGGGAGAAACAGCAAATGACCCCTCATTTGATGTAGGTGAATGTTTACTTTAAAAAATGGTGTACCTCACCTACCTTTCCACCATATATGTAATGGTTATGACAATTTCAGTACATGCAGTTAATTTAAAAAAAAAAAGTGTCAGGTGTAGGTTAGTGTTCATGGCAACACCATATTGATAACACACATAAATGGAGTATCATTTTTCTCAGGCAAGTATCAGCTACTGAATACAGCAGGAAATTATATGGTTTTCATAGATGTTAGTATCTTTGAAGAGGTGGAAATGTAAAAACAAAAACAGGTATTTCTTCTTATAGCGCCACCCTATGGAAATGCTTGTGCACCAGCCTAGGATTAGAAAGTCAAATGACCCCTCACATGAATGTGTAGTTTACAAAATGGTATACCTTGCATAGCTTTCCTTCATGTCGCTAATAGTTATGACCATTTTACTACAGGAAACCATTTTCAAAAATGAAAACAGGTATAGTTTTGTGCTTTTTGCACCCCTACCACACCCTATGTGAACTCATACCAATGAGGTGCCGTTTTTCTTTTAAGAGCAGAAGCTAATGAATACACTTGGAAATTCCATAGTTTTTAGTACATTTGAAGAGTGGAAATATAAAAAAAAAATTTCCTTCTCATTCTGGAAAACTTTGTGCACATCAGGCTCAGATGAAGCCAATCAGCTTCTAGCAAATTTCATCATCCCTCCAGCTAGAAGCTAATTGGCTGGGAGGTGTGGTTACTGTAGGTCATGTTCCACCCCTTGCCTAACCCCACATCCCATCCATTGGGAGTGTGGGGACCATTTTGAACAGGCGGTGGCAGAGTAACTTTAATGGACATATTAATTTTAATAACTATATTTCTTTTTGAGGGGCAACACTAAGTTTAAAGAGGAAGACCGAAGAAGAGCACAGATGAAGAAGAAGATAGAAGCTTACAGAAGAAGAATAATTAAAGAGGAAGACCAGGGTGCTAAAGACCCTGCTGGATATCACTTACAACTAAGTGTTTAATTTTAATGGGATGGTGTTCGCTTTAGGGGGATTAACCTTTTTAGTGCTAGTATGCAACAACCTGCCGCTGGGGAGAGATAAATGACGCAATTCATTTAAAAAAGGGGTGGGACTTAATATACAAGAACAAAGTAGAAGGAATAGGCTGGGGAAGGAGGAGAAGTGGATGGAAATTCCATTGTTTTCAAAGGTTTCAGTACATTTGGGGTGGAAATGTAACAAAATGCCATTTATCTCCTTTTGCTCAAACCTCTGGAAATATATGTGCACTCCAGGCTAGGGGTTGAAAGACAAGCGACCCCTCATTTGATGTAGTGGGAAATCTACTTTCTGGGAATATATACTTTTATATAGTTATTCAGCTGTTTAGGATAGTTTTACCATGTAACCACTGGAACATGCATTTTAATTCATAGTAATTATGAACTAAAAATTAGGGGGTCCTCACAGGCCAGGCATGTTGGTAAAACTATACATATTTTATATTTCTGTACGTCAGGGATATATCGCTTTTACAAATAATTTGAAACTTTCACAATCAAATTAAATATTTTTGATATATAATGTGTGGTTTTAGCAAAATATCTATATCATCATAGATGGCCGCACAAGGCAAAATTTACTTCATATGAATCATAATGCAAAAGCCCAAATTGTTCTGAAAAAAAAAAAACGATATCCATATGTAAATAGCAAGTTACCTACGTCATACCTAAACAAATTGATGGCAAAAATTCTGAAAATGTGTCTGGCCTGCAGAGTCTAAGAAATGGCCCATGCTCCTGGTGCTTAAAAGGTTAACCCTTCGAGTGCCAGAGGAGGGGTTTCTGGCACTCAAAGGGTTAAATTGGACTTTCAACCTCTTGAATACTAAAGATATGAAACACATTGCAAAGCGATGTACTTGACACCTATATAACATTCAATAGGTAAAAAGATGCATTTATTGCAATGAACATTTTTATGTTTTAAAAACAAAAAAACAAAAGAAAGGGGCACCTCATAGGGTAGTATATCCATACAACAGTATTTTGAAGTAAAAACCAGGGTACTTACATGTAATATATGTCTGTCAGGCACTTATATGCACTGCAGACAAAATGAGTGGATGGAGGAAATTCTTAAGCCCTTTATTGTCCAAAGTGTCACTCCAAAGTTCCACGATAGACCCAAGAAACAAAAGAGAGAAAGGTGCAAGTAAGTGCAAATGGACTTCACCAGTGAATGAATATCAAACTTTTTTTTGTATTTATTTAGAAATATTTTTATATATTTAAAACCAAGATTAAAAATATCTCTTACACAGAAATGTTGAACTAGCTTTCACTCTTGTTTGGAGTACGTGGAGCAGTCCGGAGTTGCTTGAGCAGGAACAAGCTGATAATGTCCTTGCACACGTATCGTAGAACCGGTGATAAGACGACACCGGTCTGTTTACCCTGTGAGTACCCACAATCTTTTTTATATATCTGTTGTGTTACTGGTCTACTGGAGCACTCTTTTAGTAGAATCCCTACTTGCACCTTTCTCTTTTTTATTTTTATGTTTTATGGTGCACGTTAGTACAACAGCTTTCATCACACCAAAAACAATATGGTCCTTGTTCATCAAGCTAAAAATGAGCAATTCTGGAGAAAACCAACTACACCATAGATGGGGGGAGATGACAATTCAGCAAATTCCCATTGGTTTAAATGAAGCTTTTAATCCGCTGAAAGCTAGTGGTATCCAGTGCATTGCAAAGTACTGTGGTTAAAATCGCCATTTTAATCATTAGAAATGTTTTCATTTTCTATCACAACAACACAGGAACTTACCTCAGGTTTGGCATGCAGCAAGCAGGCCGCTGTCCTGCTTCCTTGCAGGCCAGCCACATTCTGATTCCCTCGCGTCTCGGCCGCAGTCCTGCTTCCTCGTGCTTCGACCGCGTCTTGATTCTCCTCGATGCTCAGCCGTGTTCCGGTACGCTCGCGGCTCCAGTCACATCCCTGCTCATTGTTGGTCAAGCCAGATCCTATGGGCAGGACTTCCGCCTTCCATACGGGAGCCTTTGATTCCTGTGGCTCACTGAGTGCTCCTCCCTCTCACTCTGGCTATATCACGGTGCCTGTGCTATGCGGGCGACATTCTGTCAGTTTCCTCTATTGATCTCGCTCATTGGTTGAAGTGACTTGTCCCCGC
Organism: Rhinophrynus dorsalis; assembly: GCA_037306005.1. Lineage (NCBI taxonomy): Eukaryota > Metazoa > Chordata > Amphibia > Anura > Rhinophrynidae > Rhinophrynus > Rhinophrynus dorsalis. The sequence continues at coordinate 400,278,531 of CM074722.1, forward strand.
CCAGTATTTGTCCTTAAATACTGGGCCTTTGTCACTTATCTGGTGCCCTTTCATGGTGTTTCCGTACCAGCGCTTGTTCCTGTATTTCGTGTGATCTCTGTGTGCCGACCCGGCCTGCCAGACGACTCTGCATCTTGTTCCTGCCTGTGTACCAACCCGGACTGCCTGACTATTCTGCATCTAGTTCCTGTCCTGTGTACCGACTCGGATTGGCTGACGTTCCTGCTCTGTGTACCGACCCGGATTGGCTGACGTTCCTGCTCTGTGTACCGACCTGGCCCGGCTGGCATTCCTGCTTGTGTACCTACTCGGATTGGCTGACGTTCCTGCTCTGTGTACCGACCCGGCCCAGCTGGCCCACTGTGGTTGCGCATCCCTCCTGTTACACCTTATCCGGCCTCCGGTTGGGATTGTGACAGGATCCTCACTGTCTCCGGACAGTCACTCTCTGCAGTCTAGTCTCTGTTGCATACGGTCGCCCAGGCGACATTGCTGTGTGTTCCTTCCATCCGTGCAGTCCCCGGTTGGGTGCCTCTCCGGGCAAGTCGCTCTAGTCTCCGTTACTGCTACTGCAGTCCACAAGTTGCCTGGTTTCCGTTACTGCTACTGCAGTCCACAAGTTGCCTGGTTTCCGTTACTGTTACGGCAGTCCACAAGTTGCCTGGTCTCCGTTACTGCTAAGGCAGTCCACAAGTTGCCTGGCCTCCGTTACTGCTACGGCAGTCCACAAGTTGCCTGGCCTCCGTTACTGCTACGGCAGTCCACAAGTTGCTTTAGTCTCCGTTACTGCCATGGCACTCCACAAGTTGCTCTGGTCCTATTATTGCTTGGGCGTTACTCAAGATTGTGCTCCGTCTTCAAGACTGAGCTTCTTAAACGGCCTCACGCTATTAAGGCCTGTCAGTCCTCCCGGCCTAATGGTAACCCATTCAGTGCTGCCTAACTTGAGTATCACACGAAAACTGCCTGACCTGTGTCAGTATATTGTATGCTGTATTACTTGTACATACTGGACCCGTGTGTTATTGTTATTACAACTGTTCAATAAACCTGTGTTTTATCTAAACCTACTGTGTCTGTGTGTCAAACAAACCATTACAGGCTGGGTCTTTATTAGCTGCCTGGACACTGAGCTCAGTCGCCCTTTCGCTGGTGTCCAGTGCAGTTGTCTGATTTCCTCTTTCTTACGTTCCATGTATGACTAGGCTTGTCTGACTATCAGTTCTGATGCTGACCTGTAGCTCTGACTATCCACTCCGTGTTGCCCCCTGGCTTAGTCTGAAATCCAATCTGGTGCTCACCTGTGGCTCTGGCTGACTACCTGTTGCGTGTCTTGACCCTTAGCTTGTCTGACTATCCATTCTGGGGCTGACCTGTGGCTCTGTCTATGACCCTGGCTTAGTCTGATGTCCAATCTGGTGCAGACCTGTGGCTCTGGCTGACTACCCATTCCGTGTCTTGACCCTTGGCTTGTACGACTATCTGTTCTGGTGCTGACCTGTGGCTCTGTCTGACTATCCACTCCGTGTTGCCCCTGAATTTGTCTGATAACCAATCTGGTGCAGACCTGTGGCTCTGGCCGACTACTCCTATTACCAAGACCTAGGCTTGGCCTATGATAGAGTAAACATTTGGAAGCAGTCTCCTACTTCTCATAGGAATATCTTGTTTCAGTCTGGGTTACTCTCTCTTTTTTCTGTTATCTGTGATTACTTATATACGCTGATCATTCAATAAAGGTGGTGTTAATTTCAGTACTTGTCCTTGTATCATTCGTACGAAACGTGACAATTAGTGTTGCCCCTCAAAAGGAAATAAAAAAACGTGACACTTCTGGTTTGCAGTCTGTAAATCTGTCCTGAAGGCGAGCGCGCGTTCAGAGACAGAGCCCAATGCAGATGTCGAAGGAAGGGGCTGGTATAGCCATGGCAAACAAAAGGAACCCTTCAGGAGGCAAGGAGCAAGGTAGTAGTAGCATTTGGGAGGCATAGCTACCATTGTTTTACAGTGTGGCATATAACAGAAGCAATATAATGTGAACACGTGGTAAGGCAGCCTCCATCCTCCAGTTAGGTAGGACCAAATAACTGCAGGAGGGAAGTGACTCAAAAAATGTATAGAATTGATCCTACCAGCTGGAGGGTGGAGCCAGTCATCCCACAGTATGCCGTGGATTGGACACAGAGGAAAAGGCATTCTTTCATGAAATACAGAGAGTGCAACAAGGATTGCAAAAAGGCAGTTAGGTTAGGAAAAATAGATAATGAAACTCTAATTGCAAGGGAGAGCAAGACTAATCCAAAAAAGTTTTTCAAATACATAAATGGCAAAAAAACTAAGATGGAGTGCATTGAACCTTTCAAAAATGAGATGGGTGAGTTAATTAGAGAGGATAAGGAAAAGGCTGATGTTCTAAACACCTTCTTTGCATCAATATATACAAGGGAACAAGGAATGGTAGAAGATCCTCAAGTAGTAACAAATAAAACCATACCATTATTTGCTTTCGGGTTAACACAAGAAGAGGTCATGGGAAGTCTGAGATTAGAGGAAAGGAGGTTTCAACTTCAGCAGAGGAAGGTTTTTTGTTTTTTTTTACAGTGAGGTCTGTTAAATTATGGAATTCCTTGCCCAATGATGTAGATATGCAGATACAATGGATACATTATGAGAAGATTAGATGTATTTCTTTCAAAAGGGAACACACAGGGTCAGGCCCGGACTGGGACAAAAAATAGGCCCGGGCATTTAAAGCTGAGCAGCCCATTTTTATTTTTTGAGCAGCCCATGGGGGGGGCGCGTTCGCTCTTTTTTTTTTTTTTTTTTTTAACGCCCGGACCCAGGGCCGGTGCAAGGATTTATGTATACACAGGGCGAAGGTGCATTTTGATGTCCCCACCCCCCTCCGACACAATCCCCTGCCCCCGCCCACATATTCACCTCCACACTCTGCCCACCCCATCCTCCTCCCCACACTGTTCACCTCCACAATGCCCCACTCCACAATGCCCCCTTCATCTTCACATTGCCCCTCCCACAATGCCCCCTTCATCTCCACAATGCCCCCTTCCACAATTCCCCCTTCATCTCCACATTGCCCCTTCCACAATGCCCCCTTCATCTCCACATTGCCCCTTCCACAATGCCCCCTTCATCTCCACAATGCTCCCTTCATCTCCACAATGCCCCTTCCACAACGCCCCCTTCATCAACTGCCCCTTCATCTCCGCAATGCCCCTTGATCCCCTACCTTAAATCCCTGGTGATCTAGCGGCGACGCGGCGTACCATTAGTGTGATCTGTGCCTCCTTCGGCACAGAGCTGCATCTCCCGCGCGCAGTTCGCAATAATGCAGAGCGCTGGGAGATGATGTCATCTCCCAGCGCTCTGTATTACTACGGAGACTGGGTCACCAGACCGGCCCACCGGGCAAATGCCCGGTGTGCCCGATGGCCAGTCCGGGCCTGCACAGGGTTATCCTATATATTAGTAGGTAAAACAGGAAGTTCTGATAAAGACTAAATTATTTGGCAGAAGGAATGCTATATAATTCTCATTACTCTGGGTTGTGAAGCAAGGGTTGAACTTGATGGACTTGTGTCTTTTTTCAACCTAATTTACTGTTACTATAACCTTAGCGGGAACAGGTTATAGTGCTTTCTGCTGGAAATCAAACCAGCAATAAAGAAATGTGAACACCTGTTCACTGTCTGGGCACAAATATTTTCTATTTTCCCCAAACCTAGCATTTTGGTTATAGTATATAGTGTTTTACCTATTGTGTAAGCACTCAATCTTTTTTTTTTCCTTTTTACTGCTTCATTAACATCCTCATAGGCATTTGGTAGTTGAACACACAAAAATACACTCTAGCATGCCTGGTTGTCATTCACTTTATATTAATTTTTTTTAAAAAGTTTGTTTTTTTGCAGTCTGAGCAGAATTGTCTTTTTTGTCACAAAAGCGGATAGCCTCAAAAAATTGGAAAGTGTAGGATGTGTAGGGGGCAAAAACAAAAAACAGTATGACGTGTAGGTTTTTCACAGAAAAGCGTCAAATTGGCCATTTGAATGTAAACTGCAGCAACAGTGTGGAAACAAGCTTAGTAAGGGGGTGAAAAGACTAAGTGGTTAAGTGTGGATATCCATAACGGACAACTTTTCCAAAATTACACTCACAGTCCAGATCATATTCATTCCACATTCATTATGTTAGTGATTGATTATGACGTTCCCTTGTGTTACTTTTAATGTGACTTCATGTAGTATTTAGCTTTAAGTAATGTCACTTCTGCTGGACATGGTAGTTTTAAGTCTTGAACAAGATTTCTGCTAGTATCTCACTACAGTACTTTGGGCCACTAGCGAACTCTTTCTCATGCGTCTTCTTTATATTGCAGTAAAGGCATCTCTTTGAAGTTTAGCAAGTAATACGAAGGCCCAAATCATATGTACTGTGTGGCATAATGTGACAAATTCCTTGTCACAGATCAGGCCACAGTTCAGACTTGGTCATCAATTTATCCTCCCTGATCCCTCTGTTGCTCTATGCCTGAAAATGTCCCATCTGTATAGTCACTCTGAAATGCTTAAAGGGAGAGTAATGTCTAAAATAAAGTAGACCTCCAAGTCTTCACTATGGTAAGCATAACAATTTGCTCTATGATTAATTACTTACTTTGCTGTAGTTTTAAAGATATTCAGTGTAAAAAGATCCCCCTCCTTCACCTTCTGGCCATGTCACACTCATCTAAGCGTGCTCCAGATGGAGAGTGGCGAGGGACAAACTTCAGTAAGTTGGCAGACACACTTTGTAGACCATGCTATTTCAGCTCTGCTAAAGAGCCGGCGGGCCCAGGATCTCAGTCTGTCAGCTAGAATGCTGATGTGTGTAAAAAGGCATCTATCACGCCTATACATGTTGGAGCAAATAGTTTATGTAGCGACTAAATGTTATAATATTTTCATTATTTAAATAAAATCTCCGTTTTGCTGACTTTCATTGAGTAAATATTGCCCTACACCCTACATCTGGACAGACTCCAGCGTACTCTGATGACGGAGTAAGGGAGGGAGGGAGTCGAGGGAGGGGAGCACAGGCAGAGTGACAGACTGCGGTACAGAGCTGGTAACCGCAGTCTGTCTGGAAGTAGGATGCAGGGCAAAATTTACTCGAAATTCACCAAAACAGTGATTTTATTTAAAAAAAAATTTAAGTATTATTACATTTAGTCGCTACATAAACTATGTTTAGGGGTGATAGATCCCCTTTAAAAGCTTATAACTATAAAATTGCAAAGTTGCTAAATTCAAGTATTACTATCCCTTTAATGCTGTGACCAGTTTTGCAAAAGTGTTGACCAAATAATAAATTCATATGTTGATGCTGCTTCACATATAAGTATCGACTTGAAAATAGACAGGAGGTGGGGGAGCTAATTAATACCTCCCAAATGTCCCTATTTAAAAAGATGATCCCTCTTTGAGACCCAAACCCCTCTTTCCCAACCTGGTGTTGCTCTTTTTAGGACATCTTTGTGCTGTGTATAGGGTGACCACATTTCCAATCTGCCATTCCAGGACATGTGATCACCCTAAGTCTCAGTCTGAGCATTACTGGTTACACTTACTCTCAGTGTCAGCCTCAGAACTCAGAAGGGGGAGTCTGCACCGATGGGAGCCTCAGCCATGGGACTCAGTCTCACTGCGACTGCAGGTCTGCCATGTGCTGTTGTCACGGTTTCGTAAGAACACTCAGACAGGTAAGGTTTAAAAGCTTTATTGAAGATAAATAAACAATCGCCCTACTCAGGTCCACATGAGGTCCGTACCAAGTACTTCCCAGATCTGACTTAGGTTAGGTTGTACGAATATCACAGTAGCAAAATATAATAGGACTTTGAAGGCTTGATCCATGGACAGGTTCAGGAACGAGTTGAACCACAACAGTCCCACACCGCCACTAGGTGGAATAAGGCGATGGGTGACTGCAGGGCAATTCCCTAGGAGGCTAGGGATAGCGGAGGCAACACAAGCAGTACTCAGGCAGAGACCTGACCCTAGGGTTAACAGAGGCAACAAAGGCAGTACTCAGGCAGAGACCTGAATCTAGGGTTAACGGAGGCAACACAGACAGGACTCTGGCAGTGACTTGACCCTAGTACGCTAGGGTTAACGGAGGCAACAAAGACAGGACACTGGCAGTAATCTGACCCTAGTACACTAGGGTTAATGGTGGCAACAAGGGCAGGACTCTGGCAGTGACCGGACTCCCATAGACCCCGGGAGTCTACTGGGGTAGCTAGGCCTGACAGGCACTGTGCAGTATAGAGAGTGGGAGTAGGTGGAATGAGATACAGGGTGCGTATCCTGACAGATCAGAAGCCAGCGTTGCCCCAATCTGCACACACGGAAGTAGTCAGCCAGTTCCGTCAGAAACGGAACCAGATACTCAGCCAGGTCGGCACACACGGAGTAGTCAGCCAGTCCTAGTCAGCAATGGAATCAGATACTCAGCCCAGCCAGGTAGGTTCACACAGAGTTAGTCAGCCAGTCCTAGTCGGTAATGGAATAGGATACTCAGCCAAGCCAGGTCGGTACACACGGGGTTAGTCAGCCAGTCCTAGTCGGTAATGGAATCAGATACTCAGCCAAGCCAGGCCAGTACACACGGAGTTAATCAGCCAGTCCTAGTCGGTAACGGAATTGGATACTCAGCCAAGCCAGGTCGGTACACACGGAGTTAATTAGCCAGTCCTAGTTGGTAATGGAATCGGATACTCAGCCAAGCCAGGTCGGTACACACGGAGTTAATCAGCCAGTCCTAGTCTGTAACGGAATCGGATACTCAGCCAAGCCAGGTCGGTACACACGGAGTTAGTCAGCCGGTCCTAAGTCAGCAACGGAATCGCCTCACAGGAGCGTCAGGAATCAGAAGCTAGTCAGGCGAGCCGAGTCATACACGGAAACAGAAACATGCAGTCATAAACGCTAGGTACGGGTACACCACGAAAGAGCACTGTAAGGATGACAGGAGGGAGTATATAAAGGCAAACCCTGGGAGGAGCCACAGTCTCAGAGCCAATAAGAATGAGGCAATGGTAAACCCGTAAGTAACAATGTTGCTCAGCAACTGGAATCACGGGCACCGTGATAGCTGTTCACTTCCAATCCTCCTCCTCCTCTGTAACTTCCAGTCTGTGGCTGCCTTTTACTGCTCCCAAAGACACTCACTCGTGTCACAGTCACAACATTTATGGCATGTGCTGGATGGCATACGTACCACCTTACACGAACACACCAGCCAGTCAATAAGAGGAACATTGTGCAAATACTCTCCCTTTCATTGGCTAGTGGTGGTGCATGCAGGTTGCTTACAATAGGCTGTGACTGAGCTGACACCACTGGCAGGAAGAACAGAGATGACTCTAGGCTTTACTTCAAAGGGATAGTAATACTTCATTTTATCTTTATTTTATTTTGTAGGCATTAAAAAAACATGAAGAACGATATAAGTCTTATCTCTCGAACCTTTATGGTTTGAGAGATAGTCACAAGCAAAGTTTCCCCTTCAGCCCCTTTTACCTAGTGTAAGCCATCTCTTCTCAGATTTGCAATCTGGTTGTAAGACCAGACAGATAACAGAAGAGGACAATCTTCTTCCTATGAGAACAATGAAGGTCCTGCCCCCCCGACAAGATTTTCAGGTTTTTCCCTTATATTAATTGAAGATTGTCCCTCTCTGCAGTCTACCTGGGCACCTCCCTTCTGATCTGGCTGAACAGTGTCACATCAATAAAAGGGGCGGGAGGGGGACACTTTGTCATTGAATTACTCTTGAACTACAACTCTGACAGAATTGAAATAACACTCTCCAAAGTCCAAATACTATGATGATTAATTAGAGCTGCTTTTATCATGAAACATTACTATCCCTTTAAGTTGAATCCTGGGACTCTTTATTGTCCCAGAGGGGGATGATTCAGGACACAACACACAATTAAGGAACAGTTGCGGGGGTTCTGGGACGCGTGGTCATCATAACTGTGTACTTAAATGTATCACATTTTTCTACAGCAATAAATGTTTAACTTTCAATATATGTCTCTATGAATGAGTCTGTGTAAAAAAATACTTTGGTTTAAAACTTTTATTCACTTACACAAAGACAGGCCATGAAATAAAAACCTATAAATTATCAAGAATGCCAGGTCCCACTCCCCAGCAACACCACCTAAAACAAAAGTGCCCCTCTTTATCTATTTAAAATCTTGGGAGGTATACTAAAGTCCATAACAAAAAAAGTGAATTATGAGGTTAACAAAGTCTAGAGGTGGAAAAAAAATCCCAGTTAAATAAACCGGGGTTTTAACAACAGAGTACATTACTCATTGAAATATTCTTAAATAGATCATTTGGGAATGCTTATCTCCTACGGCAAAGCTGGTTTTCCCCAATATTGCTCCACTATCTTTACCGTATATAGCCACAGATTAATGTCTGTTTATTCAAACTTCCACTGTAGCACACTGTTGATTACTAATGGGTAGGGGCTAGTTCCTATCCAGTAGAAGGACCCTGGTAATGTCAGCAAGCCGTGTGACTGTTTGGTCACATGGTACAGGGAACTACAGGAAGCAGCACAGCGGGAAATCCAAGTGAATGGAAATGGATTGTGTTATTGATTTTACAAGATATGTTGTTTGACAAGACAGCATTGAAACTGAAATGTACTCTATCAAAATCTTTTTAGAGCAGAACGCTGTAGTCATTGAAGTGACTGAAAATGGAAAACATTCTGGGGGCTGGAGAAAAATTGAATCTTTAAGATAAATCAATTTTAATTCATATTTATATAGTTTTTAGCCAGGAAATTATGCAGTTATTTCAAAACCTGTCTTTAAAGACTTTTTATCTTTAAATGTAGATATTAATCACAGTGTGTCTCTCTAGGTGCCATATTTACTTTCTGCCATTCAGGGACACACATTTTATGAACAAATCACGGTAAAGTCAAGACCCATACAAGAGGGTATACAAATGCAATTCCTCTCTCTAAAATAGGAGCTATAATCAATATAATGGTGCTGCACCTGTGTTTCATCTATATATTAAGCTGCCTATGCTGAGACCCCCCCCCCCCCCCATGGAAATGCTACATGTAAATAATGCAGATTTGAGCTGCAATAAGTTTTTAATAAAACAGCTCTCAGCAGTGGGAGAGAGTGTCATTTTTTTTCTCAGCAGAAAAAAAATAATGTGGAAATCGGTTATTGGGTTTAACTAATACATTATTTCCTTGTAATGTTGGTACTGAGCCATACATTACAAGGAAATAATGCATTAGTTAGAACCAAAAGCCAATTTGCTCACTGTGGTATATTACAGCAGTGATCTATCATTTTGTTTGTTTTTTATTGGGTGGTTCATGGTGCATCAGACTCAGTCTGTTTCAGTGAATGCAAACAGGTTAAGCTCAGTGTATAAATGATTACAAGCAGGGGACATTGGACTTTCTAGCTGTTGAGACAACAACCCTCCATCCAGCTGCTGAACTAGAATGATAGAAGTTTTAGTCTCCCAACAGAATGGAACAGCATCAATTGACTGTAAACGTCCTGAGAGCACTTCCTGGGCACACTTTAACCCCTTAGCGACCCTTGACGTACCAGGACCGTCAAGGGTAAATGTGACCGAACGACCCTTGATGGTCCTGGTACGTCAAGGGTTAAACTCTTCCATCGCGGCCGCACGGAGCGATGGAAGAGTTCAAGCCGCTTGTTACTAAGTGTCCCGGTATCGGGACACTTAGTAACAAGCGGCTGAAACATTGTTGCCACATGCGATTCGCTTCAAAAGCGAATCACATGTTGCAAAACCTGAATGACAGGGACAGTATTTGTAAATACTGTCCCTGTCAGATCTCTCTGCCTCCCTCCACCTTGCATACTGCTGAGGTGGAGAGAGACAGAGAGACATGCTGTTCCAGTGTACCTGTAGAAAAAAAAAGTCAAAAAAAAGTTTAAATAAAGACATTTAACCCTTTGATCACTGTTCTGCAGTGATCAATAAGTGCCCCCCCATCTGATCACTCTTGGAGTGATCAATTTGCTGCAGATCAGTGTTTTCTGATCTGTGGGACACCCCCCATCCCCCTTGAATTTTTTTAGATTTTTAAAAAATTTAAAAAAAATTTTTAAATTTTTTTTTAATTTTTTTTTTTTTTTTTATAATAAATATAGTTTAGGTATTTTGGTAGGTAGTTGGGTAGGTTTAGTGTAGACGGGAAAGTTTTAGGGATAGATTTAGGTTTAGGGGAGAAACCCCCCCCCCCCAAAAAAAAAAATAAAATATAAAAAGCGCAGTTTAGATAGGTAGTTCAATTGGGTTAGGTAGGTTCAGGATAGACGTAGGTTAGGGTAAGTTTTAGGGTTAGATTTAGGTTTAGGGATAGCGTAAGAAAAAAAAAACCCCAAAACCCCCCCAAAAAAAAATAAAAATATATATATGTATAATAAGCGCAGTTTAGATAGGTAGTTCACTTGGGTTAGGTAGGTTCAGGATATACGTAGGTTAGGGTAAGTTTTAGGGTTAGATTTAGGTTTAGGGATAGCGTAAGAAAAAAAAAAAAACCCAAAAAACCCCAAACCCCCCCCCAAAAAAAAAAAAAATATATATATAATAAGTGCAGTTTAGATAGGTAGTTCACTTGGGTTAGGTAGGTTCAGGATATACGTAGGTTAGGGTAAGTTTTAGGGTTAGATTTAGGTTTAGGGATAGCGTAAGAAAAAAAAAAGCTTTTTTAGTGGGCAAAATGCAGCGCAGGTACAGCGTTGAAGAGCCATATGCCTTTTTGGCGTCTGACTCTGAGGCAACAGACACTGCGTCAGATTTTGACATAGCGCAGCTTTCAGAAAGTGAGAGCAGCTCTAGTGATGACGCTGGGCCTTCTGTCAAGAAAAGACGCACTGCCCCAAAAGCTGCTCTGGCAACTGCCCCAGCACCTGCCAAAAGAACTGCCCAAAGACCTACCAAAATACCTACCCAAAGAAATGCCCCAAGTGTTGCCCCAAGAGCTGCCCTGGCAACTGCCCCAGCACCTGCCAAAAGATCTGCCCAAAGACCTACCAAAGAAATGCCCCAAGTGCTGCCCCAAGAGCTGCCCTGGCAACTGCCCCAGCACCTGCCAAAAGATCTGCCCAAAGACCCGCCAAAAGACCTGCCCAAAGAAATGCCCCAACACCTGCCACTCCGGATCCTAATGAATGGGTATCAATTTATGCCCACGAATCTCAGAATTCACAGGCAACCCAGGGATTCAAATTGATGTGGAAGGATTTACCCATGATCATTTTTTTGATTTGTTTTTGGGGGAAGACGTTTTAGGTGAAATTGTTTCCCAAACCAATTTGTATGCAGCCCAGTATACTGCCGCCAACCCTAAGTGTGAAAAACGCTGTTTTTTTTTTTTTTTACTTACGTCATGGTTTACGAGGGATTGGTGGTAAAATGGCAGTGTATAAAATTGGAAAACACACCTAAAACGAGAGCCTGGGGTGTCTACTTTCCAAAAATATACACTTTTGGGGGGAAATCTTAAAAAAAGAGCACTGTTACACAGCCCCAAATGAGACATGGCACCAGTAACGCAAGCTGTGAAGATTCAAAGTGTGAACCTGGAAACGCGCATGTTCCAATTTGGCCCCCGTAGCTCCCCCAAACCATGAGAAAGCTATGCATATGGGGTATTGCCGTACTCAGAAGAAGGAGCTGAACACTATTCAATTCAGTTTATAAAATCTTCACCTATTCTGTGCTTGAAATTCACATCAAAATGGAAGGCAAAGTGTGAAAAATGCTGAATTTTTTTTTACTTACGTCAAATTTTCACAGGATTGGTGGTAAAATGGCAGTGTATAAAATTGGAAAACACACCTAAAACGAGAGCCTGGGGTGTCTACTTTCCAAAAATATACACTTTTGGGGGGAAATCTTAAAAAAAGAGCACTGTTACACAGCCCCAAATGAGACATGGCACCAGTAACGGAAGCTGTGAAGATTCAAAGTGTGAACCTGGAAACGCGCATGTTCCAATTTGGCCCCCGTAGCTCCCCCAAACCATGAGAAAGCTATGCATATGGGGTATTGCCGTACTCAGAAGAAGGAGCTGAACACTATTCAATTCAGTTTATAAAATCTTCACCTATTCTGTGCTTGAAATTCACATCAAAATGGAAGGCAAAGTGTGAAAAATGCTGAATTTTTTTTTACTTACGTCAAATTTTCACAGGATTGGTGGTAAAATGGCAGTGTATAAAATTGGAAAACACACCTAAAACGAGAGCCTGGGGTGTCTAATTTCCAAAAATATACACTTTTGGGGGGAAATCTTAAAAAAAGAGCACTGTTACACAGCCCCAAATGAGACATGGCACCAGTAACGCAAGCTGTGAAGATTCAAAGTGTGAACCTGGAAACGCGCATGTTCCAATTTGGCCCCCGTAGCTCCCCCAAACCATGAGAAAGCTATGCATATGGGGTATTGCTGTACTCAGAAGAAGGAGCTGAACACTATTCAATTCAGTTTATAAAATCTTCACCTATTCTGTGCTTGAAATTCACATCAAAATTGAAGGCAAAGTGTGAAAAATGCTGATTATTTTTTACTTATGTCAAATTTTCACAGGATTGGTGGTAAAATGGCAGTGTATAAAATTGGAAAACACACCTAAAACGAGAGCCTGGGGTGTCTACTTTCCAAAAATATATACTTTTGGGGGGAAATCTTAGAGTGGAGCACTGTTACACAGCCCCAAATGAGACATGGCACCAGTAACGCAAGCTGTGAAGATTCAAAGTGTGAACCTGGAAACGCGCATGTTCCAATTTGGCCCCCGTAGCTCCCCCAAACCATGAGAAAGCTATGCATATGGGGTATTGCCGTACTCAGAAGAAGGAGCTGAACACTATTCAATTCAGTTTATAAAATCTTCACCTATTCTGTGCTTGAAATTCACATCAACATTGAAGGCAAAGTGTGAAAAACGCTGTTTTTTTACTTATGTCAAGTTTATGAGAAAGTGGTGGTAAAATGGCCGTGTAAAACATTTGAAAACACACCTAAAATGAAAGCTGGGGGTGTCTACATTCCAAAAATATACACTTTTGGGGGGAAATTCTAAAGTGCAGCACTGGAACATAGCCCAAAATGAGTAATGGCATCAGTTAACCAAGATGTGAAAATTCAATATTTGTTCAAAATTGGGCCCCGTAGCTCCCCCAAACCTTGAGAAACCTATGCATATGGGGTATTGCTGTACTCAGAAGAAGGAGCTGAACACTAAACAATGCATTTTTAAAAATCTTCACCTATCATGTGCTTGAAATTCACATCAACATTGAAGTGCAAGTGTGAAAAACGCTGTTTTTTTACCTTACGTCAAGATTTACGAGCGATTGGTGGTAAAATGGCTGCGTAAAAAAATTGAAAACATACATAAAATGAAAGCCTGGGGTGTCTACTTTCCAAAAATATATACTTTTGGGGGGAAATCTTAGAGTGGAGCACTGTTACACAGCCCCAAATGAGACATGGCACCAGTGATGCAAGCTGTGAAAATTCAAAGTGTGAAACTGGAAACGCGCATGTTCCAGTTTGGGCCCCGTAGCTCTCCAAACCTTGAGAAACCTATGCATATGGGGTATTGCCGTACTCAGAAGAAGGAGCTGAACACTAAACAATGCATTTTTAAAAATCTTCACCTATCATGTGCTTGAAATTCACATCAACATTGAAGTGCAAGTGTGAAAAACGCTGTTTTTTTAACTTACGTCAAGATTTACGAGCGATTGGTGGTAAAATGGCTGCGTAAAAAACTTGAAAACATACATAAAATGAAAGCCTGGGGTGTCTACTTTCCAAAAATATATACTTTTGGGGGGAAATCTTAGAGTGGAGCACTGTTACACAGCCCCAAATGAGACATGGCACCAGTGATGCAAGCTGTGAAAATTCAAAGTGTGAAACTGGAAACGCGCATGTTCCAGTTTGGGCCCCGTAGCTCTCCCAAACCTTGAGAAACCTATGCATATGGGGTATTACCGTACTCAGAAGAAGGAGCTGAACACTAAACAATGCATTTTTAAAAATCTTCACCTATCATGTGCTTGAAATTCACATCAACATTGAAGTGCAAGTGTGAAAAACGCTGTTTTTTTAACTTACGTCAAGATTTACGAGCGATTGGTGGTAAAATGGCTGCGTAAAAAAATTGAAAACATACATAAAATGAAAGCCTGGGGTGTCTACTTTCCAAAAATATATACTTTTGGGGGGAAATCTTAGAGTGGAGCACTGTTACACAGCCCCAAATGAGACATGGCACCAGTGATGCAAGCTGTGAAAATTCAAAGTGTGAAACTGGAAACGCGCATGTTCCAATTTGGGCCCCGTAGCTCTCCCAAACCTTGAGAAACCTATGCATATGGGGTATTGCCGTACTCAGAAGAAGGAGCTGAACACTAAACAATGCATTTTTAAAAATCTTCACCTATCATGTGCTTGATATCAACAGTAGTATTGAAATGTAAGTGTGAAAACTGCAAAAAAACAAAATATTACCACAATTTTGAAATTTTTTTCTGGAAAAATAGCTGCATGAAAAACTCCAAAATTCTCCTGATTATTTACCTTATGTTGTGTAGTTTTCAGAAACATATACCTTTGTGGGACATTTTTGGTTCTGGCACCGTCAGCTAAGCTATGATGCTCACATGCCAATTGTTAAGAAATTACAAGTTGGAAATAATGGCATCCATCTTGTAATATTTACCTTGTAAATGTGAGGAAGTGATTGAAATACTAGGCATATGGGGTATTCTTATATTCAGGAGAAGCAAATGAATATATTTAGGGGTATTTTTTTGTCATAAACTAATTGTATGCAAATCCTGACACGAAAATATAAGCAAAATGTTGTTTTTTTTCAATTTTTTTCCTCTTTTTTTCTATTTTAATCAAATTAAACAATGAGGTATTCATATAATTGTGGTATCAAAAGAAAGCCCTACTTGTGCTTAAAAAAACAGTATATAATTTATGTGGCTGCACAAAAGGAATTAAAGAGAAAATATGGTTGAACAAAGACATAGTCAAAAAAGTCAAAATTGCTCCGGTCCTTAAGTCAAATCAAACTCAGATTTTCCCGGTCCTTAAGGGGTTAAGCAAGCTCTAAGGTTCAATTATTCTGTAATTTAAAACTGAGCAATGGTGTCAAGGAGCATTGTGAACTTGCAAACAGAGCTGCAAGTTTAAATTCAGCTCTTGTAATTGAATTTGTAATTTTTACATTGATCAACCACTTGTGGCTCTCCAGCAGTTGTCTATCTCTCAGTAATATTGCCCATTGTTACTGAAATATACCAGTGTGCAGTGAGCTATTGGTTCTACCTGATGCATTATTTCCTTGTAATGTCTAAGTACCAACATTAGAAGGAAATAATGCATCAGTAAAGCGGTAGCCCATTGCACAATGTGGTATAGTTCAGCAGCAGTGGGCTAAATCACCTGAGGCATCTCATTTAGTATTGTAATGTTTTTACCTGGTGGCTTGGAGATGCTAAGTGTCTTACCCAGTTGCTGAACGGTCCCAGTCAGTAAAGACCAGAAGTCATTCACAGTTAGACCCAGTAGCTGCTCCGCTGAACCTGTCCGGTTCATCTCCTGTGACTGCCTGTGCGGCCGCTCCGAGTCCTACTCCCAGACTCCACCGCTGTCTCTCAGTCATGCATCAGCCAGCCAATGAGAAAGGAGCATCAACATTACGCCTCTTTCATTGGCTGGCTTGGCGGTACAGTTTGTGCAGTCTCCACAGTTCAGGGACCGGTGTCCGCCTGGAGTCTGATACCTCAATGCCTGTGCTCCTCTGAATAGAATGAGGTAGCAGCAGCCAGTGTCGCATTTGCAGCACAGACATATGTTCAGAAGGTTAGCTTTGTTTTACTCAGAGTGGCAAGCTGCTGTGGCTTAATTCCGGGTCTATTAATTGTCCCAATGGTGGGCGGGCCGGGACGCGGGACAGAGACATAAATTAAGGGACTGTCCCGGGCATTCCGGGACATGTGGTCACCATAAGTCTGGCTTGTGACGACAGTGAAGGGAAATGTCTCACAGGTATCCCAGTTATAGCAGAGAGGTAACAGGTAGGTCCTGTGAGTCTCCTCTACTTGTACTATAGAATAGGGGGACTGATGGATTTCTGTTCATGTAAAATGTTTTGTTTGACCCAGTACTGGGATTATGGATTTTTTTTTTTTTTTATTCGGAAGGGGACTGTTTTCTTTGAATGTGCTTGATTTGAATCTGCTGTGCTATATGGTAAATGTGGGCAACCTGAAGGATTCCATATTTTGTCTATGCATGATGGCAGTTGTAGTCCATCAACACTTGGGGACCTCAGGATTATCTGTTTAACCCCTTAAGGACCATTGACGTAGCAGGACCGTCACGCTGGTCCGGCACTTAAGGACCAGTGACGGTCCTGGCACGTCACGTACTTTTACTCACCGCGCTCCTGTAGGAGTGCGGTGAGTAATCCTGGGCACTGAAGCTGATCGATCCAAGACAGAAGCGATCTCTTCCAGTGCCCCGTTTGACGTGCAGCCCCACGTGATCAGGCACGTGGGACGGCACGTCAAAGTTTCCTATGTGGTCCTTAAGGGACGGCACGCCCCGGGACCGCTGGCCTTAAGGGGTTAACCAGAGTATTAATGGTAAGTTCACACCTTTTCACCCGGCTTGTATTGTGTTATAGAATGTCTGATTTTGTTTAACTTGATTTTGTGATTATTGTTGTTGGGGTTTTTTTTGGTGGGTAAAGCAGTTTTCTTTGATCAGAGGTGTTGACTTCAGGCTTTAACCCTTTCAGTGCCAAACAGGTACGCAAGGCATTGGAAAGCAATGCTTTGCTTACCACTCTGGTGCTCAAAGGGTTAAAAGATTAATTTGCTGTGCAGGATACAGAGCACAGACCAAACCAGTGAAGCGTAATATTTTTTGGAATGATCTGGGCCAATAGAAACACACTTAAGCTCAAAAGTGCTCTGTGATTTTGCTCTGAGTGGTGGTGGGCGTGGCCAAAATAGAATTGTTTTGGTGTTGCCATGGACACACAGCTTCCGTTATGACAGTTGATAAGCAGCATGACAGTTGCTGATTCAGTCTCTTGGGTCTCCACAGAAATATACAGTAAAGCTGATGGAATAACAACTGGTGCAATTCTGGAGCAGACCAACAGCCTCACAAGGAGCAGCTAAACAGTCTCTAAAACTACATTGATTTGAATTTGGCTTTAAAGCCGCTAAATACCTCAGAAGTATTTGCAATACGTTGTTGACATTTAGTATTCAAAGGCTAAATGTCCCATCTTTCTATATGGACCTGGCTTGTGAAGACAGTGAAGGAAATGTCTCACAGGTATAGCAGTTATAGCAGAGCGGTAACAGGTAGGTCCTGTGAGTCTCCTCTACTTGTACTATGGAATAGGGAGACTGATGGATTTCTGTTCATGTAAAATGTTTTGTTTGACCCAGTCCTGGGATTATGGATTATTTGTCACGTTATTTTATTCGGCGGGGGATTGTTTTCTCTATGGTAATGTGGGCAGCCTGAAGGATTCCATAGTTTGAGGGACTGCAACTGCCATCGTGCTCAGAAGAAGGCAGTTGTAGTCCATCAACACTTGGGGTCTCAAGCTGCTCAACCCTCTGGATTATCTGTTTAACCAGAGAACTGATGGGAAAGTCATGCCTACTCATCATACGTGTCTTGTGGTATAAGATGTTTGATTAAGTTCTGCTGATTTTATGTTTGACTTCATTTTGTGATTATTATTGTTCGGGTTTTGGAGGGAAAGCAGTTTTCTTTGATCAAAGGTGTTGACTTCAGACTTCAAAAAGATGAATCTGCTTTGCTGTATGGCAAGGAAGGGCAAGCTGAGGTCCTCCAGAAGTTGATGAATGACAACTCTCATCATTCTCAGTTGATGGGAACTATAGTCCATTAACATCTGGAGGACCTTACTTTCTGTACGGTAGGGGCTAGTTCCTATCCAGTAGAAGGACCCTGATGATGTCAGCAGACCATGTGACTGTTTGCTCACATGATACAGGGAACTACAGGAAGCAGCAAAGCGGGAAAGCGAATGGAAATGGATTGTGTTGTGCTGTTGCTTATGGTATGTGAGGGTTTTGAGGAAAGTATTAATATTGATTTTACAAAATATGTTGTTTGACAAGACAGCATTGAAACTGAAATGTACTATATCAAAATCTTTTTAGGCCAGAACACTGTAGTCATTGAAGTGACTGAAAATGGAAACATTCTGGGGGCTGAAGAAAACTTGAATCTTTAAGATAAGTCAATTTTATTTCATATTTATATAGTTTTTAGCCAGAAAATTATTCAGTTATTTTAAAACCTGTCTTTAAAGACAGTGTGTGTGTCTCTCTCCCATCCACTCAGTGTGTGTGTGTGTGTCTCCCATCTACTCAGTGTGCGTGTGTCTCTCTCTCCCATCCACTCAGTGTGTGTGTCTCACTCCCATCCACTCAGTGTGTGTGTGTATGTGTGTCTCTCTCCCATCCACTCAGCGTGTGTTTGTGTGTCTCTCTCCCATCCACTCAGTGTGTGTGTGTCTCTCTCCCATCCACTCAGCGTGTGTCTCTCTCCCATCCGCTCAGTGTGTGTGTGTCTTTCTCCCATCCGCTCAGAGTGTGTGTGTCTCTCTCCCATCCGCTCAGCGTGTGTGTGTGTGTCTCCCTCCCATCCACTCAGCGTGTGCGTGTCTCTCTCCAATCCACTCAGTGTGTGTGTGTCTCTCTCCCATCCACTCAGTGTGTGTGTGTCTCTCTCCCATCCACTCAGTGTGTGTGTGTGTGTGTCTCTCCCATCCACTCAGTGTGTGTGTAGGTCTCTCTTCCATCCACTCAGTGTGTGTGTGTGTGTCTCTCTCTCCCATCCACTCAGTGTGTGTGTGTGTGGGGGTCTCTCTCCCATCCACTCAGTGTGTGTGGGGGGTCTCTCTCCCATCCACTCAGTGTGTGTGTGTGTGGGGGGGGGGGGTCACTCTCCCATCCACTCAGTGTGTGTGTGTGGGGGGGGGGGTCTCTCTCCTATCCACTCACCGTGTGTGTGTGTGTCTCTCTCCCATCCACTCAGCGTGTGTGTGTGTCTCCCTCCCATCCACTCATATTGTGTGTGTCTCTCTCCCATCCACTCAGCGTGTGTGTCTCTCTCCCATCCACTCAGTGTGTGTATCTCTCTCCCATCCACTCAGTGTGTGTGTCTCTCTCCCATCCACTCAGTGTGTGTGTGTCTCTCTCCCATCCATTCAGTGTGTGTGTGTCTCTCTCCCATCCACTCAGTGTGTGTGTGTGTGTGTGTGTGTGTGTGTGTGTAGGTCTCTCTCCCATCCACTCAGTGTGTGTATAGGTCTCTCTCCCATCCACTCAGTGTGTGTGTGGGGGGGTCTCTCTACCATCCACTCAGTGTGTGTGTTGTGTGGGGGGTCTCTCTCCCATCCACTCAGTGTGTGTGTGTGTGTGTGTGTGTGTGTGTCTCTCTCCCATCCACTCAGTGTGTGTGTGTGTGTGTGTGCGCGTGTGGGGGGGTCTCTCTCCCATCCACTCAGTGTGTGTGTGTGTGTGTGTGGGAGGGTCTCTCTCCCATCCACTCATTGTGTGTGTGTGTGTGTGTCTGTGTGTGTAGGTCTCTCTCCCATCCACTCAGTGTGTGTGTGTGTGGGGGGGGGGGTCTCTCTCCCATCCACTCAGTGTGTGTGTGTGTGTGTGTGTGGGGGGGTCTCTCTCCCATCCACTCAGTGTGTGTGTGTGTGTGTGTCTCTCTCTCTCCCATCCACTCAGTGTGTGTGTGTGTGTGTGTGTGTGGGGGTCTCTCTCCCATCCACTCAGTGTGTGTGTGTGTGTGTGTGTGTGTGTGTGTGTAGGTCTCTCTCCCATCCACTCAGTGTGTGTGGCTGTGTGTGTGTGTGTGGGGGGGGTCTCTCTCCCATCCACTCAGTGTGTGTGTGTGTGTCTGTGTGTGTGTCTCTCTCCCATCCACTCAGTGTGTGTGTGTGTGGGTCTCTCTCCCATCCACTCAGTGTGTGCGTGTGGTTCTCTCTCCCATCCACTCAGTGTGTGCGTGTGGGTCTCTCTCCCATCCACTCAGTGTGTGCGTGTGGGTCTCTCTCCCATCCACTCAGTGTGTGTGTGGGGGGGCGGCTCTCTCCCATCCACTAAGTGTGTGTGTGTCTGTGTGTCTCTCTCCCATCCACTCAGCGTGTGTGTGTCTCTCTCCCATCCGCTCAGAGTGTGTGTGTCTCTCTCCCATCCACTCAGTGTGTGTGTGTCTCTCTCCCATCCACTCAGTGTGTGTGTGTCTCTCTCCCATCCACTCAGCGTGTATGGGTCTCTCTCCCATCCACTCAGTGTGTGTGTGGGGGTCTCTCTCCCATCCACTCAGTGTGTGTGTGTGTGTGGGGGTCTCTCTCTCATCCACTCAGTGTGTGTGTGTGTGTGTGGGGGGGGGGGGGGTCACTCTCCCATCCACTCTGTGTGTGTGTGTGTGGGGGGGTCTCTCTCCCATCCACTCAGTGTGTGTCTCACTCCCATCCACTCAGCGTGTGTGTGTGTCTCTCTCCCATCCACTCACCGTGTGTGTGTCTCTCTCCCATCCACTCAGCATGTGTGTGTCTCTCTCCCATCCACTCAGTGTGTGTGTCTCTCTCCCATCCACTCAGTGTGTGTGTGTCTCTCTCCCATCCACTCAGTGTGTGTGTGTGTGTGTGTGTGTGTCTCTCCCATCCACTCAGTGTGTGTGTGTGTCTCTCTCCCATCCATTCAGTGTGTGTGTGTGTGGGGGTCTCTCTCCCATCCACTCAGTGTGTGTGGGGGGTCTCTCTCCCATCCACTCAGTGTGTGTGTGTGTGTGTGTGTGTGTGTGTGGGGGGGTCACTCTCCCATCCACTCAGTGTGTGTGTGTGTGTGTGTGTGGGGGGGTCTCTCTCCCATCCACTCAGTGTGTGTGTGTGTCTCACTCCCATCCACTCAGCGTGTGTATGTGTCTCTCTCCCATCCACTCACCGTGTGTGTGTGTCTCTCTCCCATCCACTCAGCGTGTGTGTGTGTCTCTCTCCCATCCACTCAGCTTGTGTGTGTCTCTCTCCCATCCACTCAGCGTGTGTGTCTCTCTCCCATCCACTCAGTGTGTGTATCTCTCTCCCATCCACTCAGTGTGTGTGTGTCTCTCTCCCATCCATTCAGTGTGTGTGTGTCTCTCTCCCATCCACTCAGTGTGTGTGTGTGTGTGTGTGTGTGTGTAGGTCTCTCTCCCATCCACTCAGTGTGTGTGTGGGGGGGTCTCTCTACCATCCACTCAGTGTGTGTGTTGTGTGGGGGGTCTCTCTCCCATCCACTCAGTGTGTGTGTGTGTGTGTCTCTCTCTCTCCCATCCACTCAGTGTGTGTGTGTGTGTGTGTGTGTGCGTGTGGGGGGGTCTCTCTCCCATCCACTCAGCGTGTGTGTGTGTGTGTGTGTGTGTGTGTGTGTGTGTGTGTGGGAGGGTCTCTCTCCCATCCACTCAGTGTGTGTGTGTGTGTCTGTGTGTGTAGGTCTCTCTCCCATCCACTCAGTGTGTGTGTGTGTGTGTGTGTGGGGGGGGTCTCTCTCCCATCCACTCAGTGTGTGTGTGTGTGTGGGGGGGGGGGGGTCTCTCTCCCATCCACTCAGTGTGTGTGTGTGTGTGTGTGTGTGTGTCTCTCTCTCCCATCCACTCAGTGTGTGTGTGTGTGTGTGTGTGTGTGTGGGGGTCTCTCTCCCATCCACTCAGTGTGTGTGTGTGTGTGTGTGTGTGTGTGGGGGTCTCTCTCCCATCCACTCAGTGTGTGTGGCTGTGTGTGTGTGTGTGTGGGGGGGTCTCTCTCCCATCCACTCAGTGTGTGTGTGTGTGTGTGTGTGTGTCTCTCTCCCATCCACTCAGTGTGTGTGTGGGTCTCTCTCCCATCCACTCAGTGTGTGCGTGTGGTTCTCTCTCCCATCCACTCAGTGTGTGCGTGTGGGTCTCTCTCCCATCCACTCAGTGTGTGCGTGTGGGTCTCTCTCCCATCCACTCAGTGTGTGTGTGGGGGGGCGGCTCTCTCCCATCCACTAAGTGTGTGTGTGTCTGTGGGTCTCTCTCCCATCCACTCAGCGTGTGTGTGTCTCTCTCCCATCTGCTCAGAGTGTGTGTGTCTCTCTCCCATCCACTCATTGTGTGTGTGTCTCTCTCCCATCCACTCAGCGTGTATGGGTCTCTCTCCCATCCACTCAGTGTGTGTGTGTGGGGGGGGGTCTCTCTCCCATCCACTCAGTGTGTGTGTGTGTGTGGGGGTCTCTCTCCCATCCACTCAGTGTGTGTGTGTGTGTGTGTGGGGGGGGGGGTGTCACTCTCCCATCCACTCAGTGTGTGTGTGTGTGTGGGGGGGGGGTCTCCCATCCACTCAGTGTGTGTCTCACTCCCATCCACTCAGCGTGTGTGTCTCTCTCTCCCATCCACTCACCGTGTGTGTGTGTGTCTCTCTCCCATCCACTCAGCATGTGTGTGTGTCTCTCTCCCATCCACTCAGTGTGTGTGTCTCTCTCCCATCCACTCAGTGTGTGTGTGTCTCTCTCCCATCCACTCAGTGTGTGTGTGTCTCTCTCCCATCCACTCAGTGTGTGTGTGTGTCTCTCTCCCATCCACTCAGTGTGTGTGTGTGTGTCTCTCTCTCCCATCCACTCAGTGTGTGTGTGTGTCTCTCCCATCCACTCAGTGTGTGTGTGTAGGTCTCTCTCCCATCCACTCAGTGTGCGTGTGTAGGTCTCTCTCCCATCCACTCAGTGTGTGTGTGGGGGGGTCTCTCTCCCATCCACTCAGTGTGTGTGTGTGTGTGTGTGTGGGGGGTCTCTCTCCCATCCACTCAGTGTGTGTGTGTGTGTGTCTCTCTCCCATCCACTCAGTGTGTGTGTTGGGGGGTCTCTCTCCCATCCACACAGTGTGTGTGTGGGGTGTCTCTCTCCCATCCACTCAGTGTGTGTGTGTGTGTGTGTGTGTGTCTCTCCCATCCACTCAGTGTGTGTGTGTGTGTGTCTCTCCCATCCACTCAGTGTGTGTGTGTGGGGGGGGTCTCTCTCCCATCCACTCAGTGTGTGTATGTGTGGGTCACTCTCCCATCCACTCAGTGTGTGCGTGTGGGTCTCTCTCCCATCCACTCAGTGTGTGCGTGTGGGTCTCTTTCCCATCCACTCAGTTTGTGTGTGTGGGGCTCTCTCCCATCCACTCAGTGTGTGTGTGTCTGTGGGTCTCTCTCCCATCCACTCAGTGAGAGACACACACACACCCTGAGT